>VXBX01008047.1:349400-368999 GCA_013400415.1 Scytalopus superciliaris
AATGAAGTAAGGTTTTTCAAGCTTGAGAGCTTTTTCCAACAATTGCTCAGCAGTTCTGAATGGGGAACTAGGCTAAACCTACTGCTTCAACTTGTTTAATTGATGGAGGCTGGGGTGTGTGGATTTTCTCAGCTGAGTCTAATGAAAGAGGCATTCAGTTTATAGAGAATATTTGACACTGCAGAATGTAAGTCTGTGAGTGAGGAGACCATAATTTCTTTCTCAGTTCCTCAAATGATTTGTAATGGGATGCTGGCCAAATCACCTCATTTCAGTGTTTCAGGGTTCAGACAAATGACTTCTACTGAATTTTGGTGGAGTGATTTAAGAAGTCACCAGCTTCAGCTGGCCACTTCCAACTCTGTAACAAAGCCTATCAACAAAGTATGCCAATAGTTTAGCTATGCCAGTGCCTGACTTAGTAGGATAAACTGCTGAGAAGATTGATCTGTGCTGATGCTTAGCCGTACTCAGGAGGGACAGAGGCACAGACTGCTCCACTGCTCTGCCAACAGTGTGTGTGTCTGGCTGTGAGACCAGCTATGGATGGAGAGCTGGGTTTGGTGCAGTCCTGCATCTTCCTGAGAAAGTTCAAGAGAGGTTTGTAAAATCTTGTTTTGTGTTAATTACTTTGCCTGTAAAATAATGGTGGATCTATGAATGGGAAATGTCATATAAAGGATTATCTGCCTATTTTTGTTAAATCGATATTTAATTCCCATTGATTTCTTTTCTTCTCCTTTGTTTAGGAATCAAAGATATTTTTATTTCAAAAGGAAACTTCAGTTGTTGCACATTAATATTTTAAACTAATCACATTTGATTGATTTTTTTATTTTAGGCTGAAATTTTCAGTGACTTCAGTACTGATTTCTCCTTCACATTGAAGATACAAGACAGCCATATGTAACTAATGAATATTGTGTACACAAGATACATTTGAAAAAAAAACCAAACCAAACCAAACCAAACAAACAAACAAACAAAAAAAAACCCACAAAAAAAAACCCCTTTGAAAATTATCAGTGTGGAAGGTCTTAAATTAACCTGAGCTAAGTGGGGGAAATGCCTCCATAGTTTAGTCTTAGTAGTGAAACTATCAAATGAAACCAAAGGTTTTCAGTCTCCTGTGCTGGATTTTATTAGGGCACAAAATAACAGTCTCATATATAATACCTCTTTCAAGCAGGAAAAGGGTTTGCAACCACTGTATGAGACAATTAAAGAAAACTTTGGGGGGAAAAGGGCAACAAATAGCCCCTTTACAACATATATTTGCAAGCTGTGTCATTTCAGACCAAAAGGCCGTATAGTGCAACCAGAGGCTAGGAGCAAGGTATAAATACACAGTCTTCATCTTAAACAAAATATGTAGTGTGCAATGCCTGTACTGGTATGTGAGAAGGAACATGTATATAGGTCAAGTGTTTGTCACACACAGTCACTGCTCAGAGCTAGGCTGCACTTCCAGGATCTGCCCAGAGAGGCTGTGGAGTCTCCCTCACTAGAGATATTCAAGAACCAACTGGATGAAATTCCGTGGAATGTGCTCTGAGATGACTGGGCTTAAGCAGGGATTTTGGACCACTGTGGTCCCTTCCAACCTCACCCATTCTGTGATTCTGTGAGTCTGTGATCATTTATGCTTTCAGGTGACTGACTGAGAGAAATTGTGACTTCATGATATCTCCTAGGGCAGAATTCATTTTTCTGCCTTAGGTTAAGAGTTGAACATCAGTTTATCAACTTATGTAATTATTTTTTTTCTTAAAACACAGATCAGTCACAATGTCCTCTTTTTTCTTTTGACTCTTAAGGTTAGAAGAAAATTTTGGAAAAACTGTAATAGTTTCTCTTTTTCTGACCGTGTGAGTCAAGACTCAAGATGATGTTACATCATTTTCTCAAAGAGCTTTAAGTTCCTGTTTGATTAAGCAAGGTCAAGGCTAATTAGGTTTCCTCTAGTAGGCTAGCTCTCCACCTGAAGTATATGCTTCTGGTATATCAGTATTTCCCAGGACATTTCATTTAACTACCTACAACATTCTAAGACTGGAAGAAGTGTCCAGTTTGGTAGATACTTTTGAGCATTTTGGAACCATTGCAAGCAGCACTGTAAAAGTAATGGAAACCCTACAAAGTGTAAATTTAAAAGTTTTCAGTTGGTCAGTGATGTGCTAAATAATAGAAATTAGTTTAGCTTTAACTGCAGATGTTTCTACCCTCTGGCATTGTGGTATGAATATAGACTTAGAGTTATCAAATAAATCAAGGTGAGACTTTCACTTTTCTTTTTAACTTTTATTTTCATTGCTCTATTTGAGATATTGAGAAATCAACTCATCTGCATTTTCTTCAATATGAATCCTGATCTTAGCCCTTCCACTTTGCCTGCCTTTCTTATTAATTGTAAGTATTGATATTAATATTAACATGGATTAGTTAGATGTGTAATAGATGCATATAGACAGATACCTAGATAGATATAAATAGATGGATCTATAGCTAGAATCTTATCTAGACTCTCTGAGAGCTTGCTAAACCAGCAGTAGTCATGGATCATTACTTTTATTATGCCTAGGCATTGTAAAACAAAAACGTACAGTCCCTGCTTTCAACAATTTTCTATGTGTAAGGTCAGGACAACAGATGACTAAGGCAGTATGAAAGAGGTGGAGGTACCTGCAAAGGGCCTTTATGGTGAAGGCCTTCAGCTTATATTTGGTAGAAAACAGAAAAGGAATCATGTCTCAAGATGAGTGACAGGGCTGTTGTAGTGTACTGGGAAAATATCCCGACCATCCATTCTTTTTAACAGAGAATGTTCTTCACCAGTGTATCCAATCCCTGTGAGGAATTCTGGCGTATTTAGATTATTGTTTTTTACCTTTACTTCCCACTGACATTTAAGATACCTGAAACAAATTCTAGCAAAAGGATGAGAATACTCACTTTGTTTCTATAGACCCTGTCATGTACAGAGAATTTCCTTGTAGTGTACTATTTGAGCTTTCTTTAGCTCATACTGTCTTTAGTGAAATATCCTTTTTTCTTTCCTGGATTCTTGCAGCCTTACCCATTTTGACTCTGACAGTTCAATTTTTTTTAACTGGAGGGAAAGACACAGACAAGATCACTTGAGGTCTCAGCAGATTCTGTCACTCAAAGTTTGTCTGGAAAATACGTGGAGAGGTGGAGTATGCAAATATAAAAAGGAAGGTGCTAATAAATGATGATAAGTGCTCTGTAGAGAATGGTTTTACAAGGCGAAGCAAGAATAAGGATATCCAGAACTGAAGCAGTGGGGAGCAAGGGATATCATTCATACAAATAAGCTGGATGGTAGCTTCAGGAGAAAGGTAAAACCTTTATAAAATCTAATGATGTGTAAATACCACATGCATTAATTATGCTGCACTACTGAATGTTAAAAATCTGAAGCCTGGAGCTAGAATAATTAATCTGCCCTTGTGATTGCCTTGGAAGGGAGAGAAAGTTACTGTTCCAGCAGTGCAAGCTGAAGTTACAAATAAAAAAAAAGGGAAGCTTATTGTGTTCAAACCCTGTTTTTTACAACAGAGAGTTTCTCTGGGATGTTTGCTAAAAGTCTACAGAATAGAAACACTGTTTCCAATTGTTTGTTGTTGTTTGTTTCTTTTTTTTTCCCAAAGTAATTTCCTGAGTAATTTCAGCCTGAAATCCCCAGCTAAGAGCAAGCCATTTCAGTGGTGTTATAGATGTGATGAGCTGAGGTCCACAATCTCCAAGAAATCTGCCCACAAACAAAACCAAATCTTACTTATGTTTACAGTATCCCATCACATCATGAATGATGTACTATATTAAGTATATAGAGAAACACTGGCTTTATTACTGGCCTTGAAAGCTTGCTTTCCTGCAATGTAATTTCTTCAAACACGGTCTTTTAAGCTATGTATGGCAAAACGACCTTTCAACTTAGACGTTCTATCTTCCTATACTAAATGTTCAGGAAATCAGAACAGGTTGCTTTAGACATGGAGGCACTGTTAGAGTTGTTTCATATAGAGTCACCAAGAGTCAAGGGAAAAATCCCTTGATTATTCAGAGGCATGCACCATGACGAGAGATGTTCTGGTTATCCACTTTTAATGTGTGAGAGAGAAAAACCCTGACTGCTACACTTGTCATTTTCTTAAACTGGCAGTATTTTAAATCATATTATAATTAATTATACAAGGTGTCTTGGTTTTAAGTAGGAAAACTGTGGTTTAGACTGATTTGCCTTTCACTGAATCTAATTTTTTTTTTTTTTCAGGTATGGGTGCTCAAGGAATGCAAAGGCAAAAATACAGAACTGTGTTAATACAGATATACATCTGCAAGAGGAAATGGCCTTTGTCCTGCTTATTTCATATAAATCATAAAAGATTGAATACCAGAGAGAAAAATCCATCTTCCATCTGCACTATGTTAATACTTCTGCTCAACTAATTTATAAAATCTGTCTTCTTAGTATGTTTTAACTAACAAGACAGTTGTGAATCGTTTGGGGGAAAAATTTTGAATTAAGAACCCAGTGTGAAATAATCTCACAACAACCTTTGAGAGCCTGGAAACACTGTAATTTTTTGTTTCCTGTTACATGCATCATACTTTTTTTCTTTTTTTTTTTTTTTTTAATGGGAATTACATTTTCTGATAAAGCATTTTCCAGTTCTTGCTTTTAATTTGTGGGAGGAGTATTTGGGGTTTTCTGCAGTCTTCCTAATAATAAATACATAGGCTTTTATGTCAGAATTTAGTAAATTGAAAATTAAATATTGATTCACTGTAACAACAGATAGAAATAAACAATGGGGCCTAGAATAGGTTTTAGGTTGCTATTGCAGCTTTCCAAGAAGTTAATGCAATTACTTTTATTCTGGGGCAAGTCTGTAGGGAATAAGGTCTAGCTGTACAAGTTCAGATGAATAGACACTAATATCAGTTTTCATGGAACAGTTTTGTAAAAAGTATAGTGTTACCCAGCATTAGGAATAGTGCACACAAACACAAAAGACATCTGCTTTTTTTTTTTCCCTGATTGAAGCCTCTTTAATTATGCATCGTTCAGAGTTTGTTTTCTTCCCTTATCACTTCACTGGTATATGTCTTTTTTTTCCCCCTTAATTTATTGAGCTTTTATCACTAGAAGCATATTTTGAATTAAGTTACAGAATCACTGAATATGCTGAGTTGGAAGAGACCCACAAGGATTATGGTAGTCCAACTCCTGGCCCTGCACAGGACTATCCCCAAGAGTCACTCCATGTGCCTGAGAGTATCATCCAACATTTCTGTAGGCTTGGTGCTGTGACCGCTTCCCTGGGGAGCCTGTTCCTGTGCCCAACCACCCTCTGGGTGAAGAACCTTTTTCAAATAACTGACCTAAACCTTCCATGACACAACTTCAGGCCATTCCCTCAGGTCCTGTCACTGATCACCACAGAGAAGAAATCAGTGCCTGTCCCTCCTCTTCCCTCATAAGGAAGTTGTAACTTCAATGAGGTCTCCCCAGGCTGAACAGGTCAAATGACCTAAATAAATTGTGTCTTTTAAGAATCTGTGTATGCTTATATTACAGACAAATGTCAAAGCTATTCATACTATAGGTCACTTAACAAATATTGATCACAAAATCACTTTAAAATGTACTTATTTTCATTAATTTTCTCACTCTGAAATGAATGTGATCTCACTAAAAAATCTCCTGAAATTTATGAAGGGTTCCCCTTGGTTCCATATAACTTCTGTTGGGAGTGGCTATCTCATAAGATGTCTTTGATGAGACATTTTATTTTCAAAATACCCATTTGAGTGTGAAATGATAATTTCTCAGATGTTTAGACAAATAAAATATTGATCTTGGGAATAAAAATTTAGAACAAGAGGGCATCCTAAATATTGAGGAAAATATGGACTGAAAGAAGATGTTATTTCAAATCTCTATCAGAAACAGACTATTCCTTGAAATAAGTGAGTTTTTTGGTCTGACCTCCTCAATCTGTTTACATGGTCACTATTTATATAGCTTCCTTTTTTCAAGATTGCATTTCTATGACCAACATGGAGTGTGTAGGACTTCCCCACTCTCTCTGTTGAATCATTTGAATACCTATGAGAAATTCTGCTTCACATTTTTCCTCTGCCAAAAGGTATATGAACCTGCCTCTTTTACGTTATAGAGCATCCATTGGGAGAGCCTGAGGGAATTTCTCCCCCTTTGAGTATCTCCTAAGCCAGCACTATTAGGCTCCCATAAAAACTGACTGCTCTCGAGCCTGAGTCCTTCTGTGTTTAGAGCTGAGACATTTGAACCAAATTCTAGCATACTAGTGACTGAGCCATGGAGCCATGGTCAATTCATTCCTTATTTTTGAACTGTTCCACCTTGCATGGAATAATTGAAGATTAATTCAGTTAGAGAGAAAGGGAATCAGAAGAGCTACCTGGAATGCTACTTGAGGGATTTAAGCAAAGAAACAGCAAGTGAGAACACTTAGCTTCCAGTCACTAATCAAAATAACTGGTAAATATTTTAGACCAAATTGACCAGCCTGAAAGTAAACAATGGAGAGTAGCCTGCTCAGCTCAGCAAATTCTTTAGCAGCTGAAGCACACTGATTGGAAAGTTATATACCCTGAAGCAGAGGAGAAAACTAAATTTGAGCTATACATTCTGTAGGTGAGTGCCATTGAGTACAAAGTGAGGGGCTGTTTCTCCTCATGTCTGGTTTTGGAGTGCTTTGTCAAATTTATCTCTTCATTTCCACTTCTTTACTTTGCCAAACTTATCTGAAATGAAATTAAATTAATGAAATTAAAATGTCTGGATCACTTGAAGACATATACCAGTTCTTAATTTTTACAGTTTTTTCCTTTAGGTTTTATTTTAAGGGGGAAAAAGAAAGCTTATCTGATAGGATTTTTCTTCAGCCACCTGAAAAATATTCCTTATTGTATTTACTCCTTCTACTGTAGTATTTGTTTCTCCATGTCCTTATGTATTCGGGCTTCTATAAAAGTTTCCTAACTCAACTCATGCTACTAAAAAATTTGATATATTAGACAATGCTCTTGTTGATTTTTCAGCAACTTAGTAAATGGATCAAGTGATTTAAATAATGTTTGTCTCAGAGCTATTTCAAATGAATCATTACTGTGGCTAAGACAGCATGAATTAGGAAAAAATGAACAATTATGGGAATGAACAAAACTTTTACATGGTGCTTGGGTAGATGAATACTTCAGACAATTAGGATGTCAGTTGATAACCTACTTCATTAGTGTAATAAATCTTTACACTGATTAAGGTTTCTCAGTTAACTCGTCAATATTCAAGGGATTTTTGAAAGATTCAGCCAGAATTAAAAGGCATTACACAAGTAGAGATTGCTGAGCAAATGCTGATTTAGGTGAGGATGGTCAAAAAACATCAAGGTCAAGGTCAGACTCTGTCCTAGATATTTTCTTTGGGCCTTCCACCGTGTGTCACTTTTGTTATACATCAGCCACTCCATTCCTCAGCAGCTGTATTTGTCTTCTGTTATAGTCCAGTCCTAAGCAGAGGCATCACAGTAGTTATAGACATAATATTAAGTTTCCATTACAAATATATGTTATAATCTTTTGAATAAATATGTGAAAACATTGCCAAGTTGAAACTGAAATTCAATTCAGGGTGGGTTTTTCTTTCTTTTTACTCAAGACAGTTATGTCTTTTTATTTGTACAGAAGTTAGTACTGTAGAGTACAGTTTTAGGTGAGATTGAGGAGTACAACATGTATTTGTAATTGATGCTTCCATGGTATGAGGAAAGACATTTAGCATTGTTAAAAATTAAAGCCATCACCACTGAAGAGTGAATACTTCATAAATACTAAACTGATTGCTTTGATACAATGCATCTATTCTATTAAGTAAACAGACCCTTCCTATAAAAAGTATTTTGCAGATTAATAATCAGCTCATCAGTCTGATGTTCAGTGATTAATACTGTCTTCAATGAGTCTGTCTTCCACCTGGCATGGAATGTCAATGTCTTCAGTACTGTCTTCAGCTGATAAATACCTGTCTTCAATACAGGTACCAAGACTTGATTTACTGTAATTCTTACCTAGTAAAGCTATGAATGGGCTTCAAATATTTACTCTCCTATGCTACTTCTATTATGTGCAAGAAATTATGTGCAAGATTTCAGGTTTAACGAAATAGATCTGCTACTTCCCCTTGCCTCTATGGATGGAAGGAAAACCTTAAGAACAAATTCATCCCTTGACTTTCAGTACTAAGATACCTGGGAATAAAATACACAGTCTCAGAAATTATAGACAGGGAATGTATTCCAATGGTTTAAAAAGAAATGCTGTAAAACTCTGAACTGTTGTGTGTTTCTGTGTGAAGGATGACAACAGTCATAACTAAAAGTAGATTCAAAGCATCTCCTTCCCAAATTCTGTGGACCACTAGACAGTTTCTCTACAGTTCTCTGAAACTATGCCAATTCCTTGCTCTAAGATTTACCTGTTCCTTCTTATTGCAACAACTTTTCAAACAACTCATCATATATTGTGCTACAGACACAGACCTAAATCAAGTAATAATAACTCCAGTATTTTGTTCCAAATCCTTAAGGCATATATTTCAGTGTGATTAAACATACTTATAAACAAACCCTAAATCCTCAACTTAGTGAGCAAAAAAATCTTGCGGAATCACATCTTTCAAAAGCTTATAAAGTGCCTATTTTAAATTCAGCTTGACCAAAAAAATATTTTCATTTTCTTATTTTCAGGGAACTTCCTGCAATAAACTTTCCTTGTTGGCCAAGGTTTGCACACTTACACAGGTAAACCTTCCTGACTTCAAGACATAATGCCCAGAGTTCTTTTACCCTTTCTATCTGTGCCTGCATACAGCATGGGTGACTTTTAAAATATATTTCATTCAATGCAAATAAATCTAAAGAGCAGATTTCTTATTTTGGGCATTACACAAGTGTTACATTGTGCACGTATTTATTGGACAGCTAAATCTGGAGAAGGAAAAGAGTCAAAACAAATGCATAGAAGGACTCACTTGACCTCACAATATAAATATAATTCAGTCTATGTACATCTACTAGCATTCTGTTATTTCCCATTTCTTGAGTCATGAGTAAAATTTGAACTTTGTTCCTACAGTTGCCCACCTAGATTAGTTTCAATATGCAAGAGGCCTCAGCAATTTCACTGGAATACTGCAAGGCGGCATATCAGGTGATAACCTGATCCAGACTCTTGCCTTGCATCACAGAAATCTGATTTAATTGAAACCACCAATGATTTAAAGACTGTTAGCACAAACTAGTAAAAGCAACATTACAAAGTTAAACAGGCAGTGAAAATAAGCAAAATAAAGTCTACTGTGTTGGTGTTAAAGCAAAATGAAAGAAAAAAACATGGATAAGATAGAAAAATCCCCTACCTCTGCAGGGAAGATATCCCATAAAGAACAGATTTATGAACACAAGGTGTAGATGAAACATTTGTGCCCAAATTCCAGACTGCGGAAGATAGTGATCTGTTTAACTCACTGGTGAGTCACCAAGATTGTATATAAAATGTAAGCAGCGGCAGCAGCAGAAGATGATAATATTGCTTATGAGTGAGGCTATGACTAGTCTGGCTTGTTCCTGGGTGCCTAAAATGTCATGCCTGTCAATAAAGAGATTCAAAAGGATTTTATTAAGCAATTTTTTATTTGTCTGCCTTTAAATAATCTGGCAAGCTTGCTGTCTGCAACTCTCTATCCACATCTTAGTGTAGCTTGAATTTAAACACAAAGACTTAGTGTTTGGAAGTAGAAGATCCACACTGCAAGTCATTACAGTACAGTGATTAGACTAACTAAGTGAACTAAGTTTTCTATTACCACAGGGTTCTTCCACAATTTCATCTGGCTAGTTTCTTCTTCACCTCCTAGCATTTTGTCTCTATTTTCCTAGCTAGTCATAATTACCGTGCAGAAGGACACTTCTCTCTGCTACACTATCAGACAAATATTGCACCCATACTATCATGATATCACTGAAATACTTAAATCTGCAAATCTAGATTGCCTCTTTATCACCATGTTAATTTTTGTCCTTTTAATGTAGGGGCTGTAATAGCATGAACTTTGGCACACAATGTTTTCATATGGAGGCATATTAAACCTGCGGCTAAGGGCATTAGGTAAATTAAATGTTGTGATGAATTTTAGCACTAAGGAGTGATGCCAAAAATGGAAGAGAAAAACTTTCCATACAACATTAGTATAGATGAAATAGATAGCAGGCCTTTAATTAAAAGCGCTTTTAGGTGCAATGAATACATAAATGCACAATATAGTATAAGGCTCTGACAAATTTATAACACTTATTAATTATCTTATCTAATAGATACATCCAACCTGAGAATTGTCCTCCCCTAGAACCTCCCTCAGGTTTTCCCCTTGCTGCACCTCCCCAGAATTGAGTCAGAGATCTCAAGACCCCTTACTTCTTCACCATCATCACTCTCACATCACATGCCTTCTTTGGAGCTTCTCCAAGGTTTCTGGGCCTTCTGCTTTGACTACAATGATATTGTATTATGTCCTTCTATGTATGCGTCCCAAACAAGATGTCTTTGCTAAAACCTTTTCCTTTGAAAAGAAAATTAAACAAAATTTCAAGAATTTTGAGAATTTCATATAAAACATGAGAAAAGGGTTTAGTAGCTGTTAACTGCTATTTTCAAGTGTTAGAAACTATACAACTATATTATTAAAATATATGTGCTACAAATATTCATAGTCTTAAGGTATGAGGAGTAGATGTCAGGAAGAATATCTTCTCATCCCTCTAACTTTTAATTGTGTCAGTGAAAAATCCAGTACACATAATTTGTGTTTCTGGACTAAACAAAGTCTTTAGAGAGAGGCAAGCACCTTGGACCTACCAATATGCTGAATGCATCTCTGCCTACAACTAAGTAAGAATAGCTTTGTGAAGACTGTTTCTCATTACCCTACTCTGATTTGATTGGTAATAAATTAAATTATTCTTTTCCCAAGTCACCTCTGTTTTGCCCATGATTCCAAATGCTCACTGATCACTCCCTGTCCTTATCTTGACCCATGAGCCTTTTGTTATGTTTTCTCTCTCCCTCTCCAGCTTAGGAGAGGAGTGATAGAGAGGTTTTGGTGGGCACCTTTTGTCCAGACAGTGTCAACCCTCCACAATAAGTTATCTAGAAGATGTGAATGTATGTCTAAATGGAATAGAAAATACTACAGCATGTTCTGCTGTCATTGAATACACTGTGTTAATGTGTGTGTTAGTATGCATATATATAGATCACAGGCAAAGTGAGCTTGAATTCTGAATCACCTTGGGCAATTATATATGAGCCATCTACTTCTGAAGTCCAAAATAACAGAAACGGACATATATCATTGGCTCTGGAACAGTTCAAACTCAAGGATATTCAATTATTTAGTGACAGCTGATTATTAGATTAGATATGTCCAGTAGAAAACTAAGGGTGAGAGATGTTTTCATGGAAACAGAAATGCCCAGAAGCAATTTAATTTCTAATTATTTTTCCTGAATGATTATTTTTTGCTTGTCTTAGAACAGGGTGCTATGTACTATGGGAGGAATGAGATGATTACTTATGATTTATTAACCACTGAGAATGGGCCCCTCTTTTCCCAGGGAAAAAAAAAAATATATATATAGAAAAGTTTACTCCCATTCACTCTGATGAAAGGACGAGATCTGAAAAGATCATTTAGATGAATGCAAGACAACCATATAAGGTAAATAACACCCAGAAGCAAGGCCAAGAGTGTTAGTGCTTTGTGCTTTAAGGAAAAAGCAACAACAAGATGTTAAAACTCCCTATGCTGTAACTCAAAGAGAGCAGTAAGTATGGGCCATCTAAACCTTGACCGAAGCAGCAGAAAATGAGAGATTCGAAAGGGTCTTATCTTAAAAAATCTATCAATATTTAAAGATGTGTCCAAGTTGCCACCTATATAACTGGTTATAAAGGTGAACTGTATTTTAAGTAATTTGTAGTTTAAGAGTAAACACAAACAATACTTTGATAGCTTTCATGCCCTTTCAGAGTTTGAGTAGTTTTAGCAAGTATCAGCCAAAGCAGTTAGATTGTCATGTCTGATATTTCTATTTCTTCTTAAACAAGAAGTGACCAGATACAGTATGGAAACACCACAGTAGTCTTAATTCCATACTAGTTCGCTGGCATTCTGATCAGAGGTAAATCTTGCATTTAGTACATGAGGTGAAAAGACATAAGTATTAGTGATTTCTAAAAGGAGTCTTTTATTCATGGATTGTACAACAAATAGTTTCTCCTGGATTGCCTAACAGACTAAGCGCCAAACCAAATCAATATGCAATTATTAACAAGTTCTCTTGTTCATCTTGAGATTTCATTTCCATGTTTGAAGCCCCCACAAATACAATATGATCCAAAAAGCAAGCTAGAAGGAAGACAGAAGTGCCACTGATAGGTTTCATGTTTAAAAACACTGATCAAGTAAATACCTTTTAAACCAGACAGTTAGAGCAACCTTTGAAAGCCCAGGCCCACGAGGTTCTCTACAGAGTACCCAGGGAGAGCTGGTTCATCAGAGGGGTGATCCCAATGATACATAAGAGGAACAGGGCTACTCTCCCAATATGATCTTTAAGGTCCCTTGCAACTCAAGCTATACTTTTATTCTATGATTCTATGAAAATCAAACACAATGATTCAGGCAGACTCACTCCTACCTTATGTGCCTGAACTTCTGTGAACGTCTGAGCCTTAGCTGCACATTGGATGAGCTATGTAGCATAAGATCTGGTTTCAAAAGCAGGAGATGCTTGTGTTTCTGTGCAGCAACATTACTGTATCTTACTGATCAAAGGAAAGACTACAGAAGTTAGGTAGTCAGCAATCCAGGTATTACATTATTGGCAAAACTGATACATTAGTTCTGCAAAATAACACAACCATATTGCAACAGACCCATACAGGTGATGAATACATGGTTACTGAACTGTGTTCAGGTAAAGAGATACATCATAATACATTTATGCATCTTTAACCTAACTTTCTTTTTAACTTGCAGTGAGGAGCAATCCCTGCCATTGGCATTTACCCACAAACATGAGTTTCTAAGAGATACATTAAGATCATTGTTAGCTAATGAAGCTGATTTTCTTGTATGTTCTTTGTTCTTTACATACTTTGCTTTGATCTCTAGAAGGTCTTCTGTCTTTGGGAAAATATATGTGTTTACTGTGGCCAAAAATTAAATTCTGTAAAAATTCTACTTGTTATAAATTAAAAAATTCTCACAACACTTTAATAGCCACTCAATGCTCTAGTCAAGCCTCCCCCACAAAACTTGTCACTTGACAACCTTGGTCTCAAAAATTCTGCTCTCTTGTAGAACCACTGGGATTCTGAGGGGCAAATCTTGAAGGTTTTGGAAGTGAAAATTAAAGTAATTCCCTTAATTTGCTCTGATAAAACAAGATTCTTTGTTCTTCTTCACAGTCCACAAAGTATTTGCAATAGTACATACCTTTACTTGTGACTTTGAGAAGTGTTGCTTTACTGCAATTACTTGTCAGCCAGCAAGAGTTTTACTGAGGCAATAATGGCAGCAGACTGAGAGCATCAACAAATGTTTCTTCCAACTCATTTTTTTTTCAAAAATCCCCAGTACACATGAAAAAGCAGCTTTCTAAAGAATTCTCACATAACTTATTCCTGCAATATTTGCATCTTTGTGTGATATCACTCACCTGCATTTCTACCCCTAGCCAAATAAAAGAGCACCATTGTGCTTTAATCATGATGCCAGTTTTCAGTTTGAATGAACATCTGTGAACTTAGCATATCAAGGAAAACAACAATACAAAACTTCATTTATATATCAAGCCATGTACTTTCTCCTGATGCATGAACAATTTCAAAAATCTCTCTTGCTAGTTAGATGGCATTATTTCAGCCATGGACCCCGAAGGCTGGGAAGCCTGTTGTTCTGTATTTTATCATCATCCACACTCAGCGAAGGAAATGCTTTGAAGGAATGCCTTGTCTTGCAGAATCCTGCTACTGATTTTGTCAAGTATACTCAGATCAAAAGTTTGCATTTTCTATGCGGTATACACTCTGGTAAGATGCAAAATTGTATTAAAATTAAAATAAAACTCTGTTATTGAAAGGGAACACAGAGCTATTGATGGAAACATTTTATTAAAAATAAAAAGAGCTCTCATATCCAACAAATGTACATTGCAATTGATGCAAGTCTCTTAAAGGTTTAAATTTTTAAATTAAAATAAGAAAATAGTAGAAAAAAGTTTAGGTAGCATCAAAAACAATAACAGAATTTGGAAAGTTGTAGAAAAATAAGCCAAGAATTACTACTGTATTGAAGGCCCCGTTCAATCATTATCCTGATAATAACAATAATAATAACAGCAACTTCTTGTCCCTACATTACTAACATATGAACATTTCTAGTCAGTTTTGCCCTTACACAGGGAAACGAAACAATGATTTCATTAAACCCATGGGGTTTTTCACTACTGCTATGTCTTCCAGGTGAAAGTTGGTGGTGCTATAAGGTTGCATCTCAATGATTCAAGCAAACACCTGTATTGCTTTAGGTTCAATTATAATAAAAGTACCATAATCAAATACAGCGTGAAAGTCTCCTATGACTGTACACTGATGAAATGGCAGAAGAAAAAAAATCAAGATAAAATGCATATTCATTCATATAACATAGATGTATTTGGTTTCTATGGCCAGGTTTTGGTAGCAGGGAGGCTTCTATGAGAAGTTGCCAGAAGCTTACTCCATGTCTGGCAGAGCCAATGCCAGCCAGCTCCAGGACAGACCCACCTCTGGCCAAGACTGAGTGAATTGGGAATGACCTTATTGAAGAAGGAGTAAAAAAAAAGTTATTGGGCAGATGAAAATTGCAACCAGAGAAGAGCAGAGTGAGAACATGTGAACAACTCTGCCACACCAAGGTCAGGGGAGAAGGAGGGGGACAAGATGCTCCAGGCACTGGAGCTGAGGTTTCCCTGCAGCCTGTAATGAAGACCGTGGTGAGGCAGGCTGTGCTCCTGCAGCCTGTGGAGGACCATAGAAGTGCAGCTCCACCTGCAGCCCCATGGAGGGGACCCACACTGGAGCAGCCTGTCCCTGAAGGACTGCACCCTGTGGAAGAGTGACCCACACTGCAGCAGTTCATGGAGAACTGTTGCCTGTGAGAAGAACTCATGCTGGAAAAAATCCTGAAGGACTGACTCCTGTGGGAGGGACCTTACTGGAGCAGGGCAAGGACTCCTCTCCCTGAGCAGCAGCAGAAACAACAAATGACCATAACACCCATTCCCTGTCTCCCTGAAATGCTGGGGGGGAGGAGGTAGAACTTGGAAGGAAGGAGGGAGTGGTGGAGGGAAGGTGGTTTTAAGATCTATTTTGCTTATCATTACCCTGCTCTAATTCCACTTGTAAGAAATTAAATTAATATCCCAAATTGAAGTCTATTTTGCCCATGAGGGTGATCAGTAAGTGACCTGTCCCAGTCCCTACCTCAGCTCATGAACCTTACATCATATTTTGTCTCCTCTGTTCAGTTGCAGAGGGGAGTGATAGTGTGGCTTTGGTGGGTGCCTGGTGTCCAGCCACAGTCAACCCACTACAATAGTTATATCCGGTTTGTGTTGTCAGCTGAAATTTTTGTTCCTGCAAAGTTTACTGTAAAATTATATTACTTAATAAAATAATACTTTCCCTCTACTCAGCACTGGTGAGGTAACACCTGGAGAACTATTCATGCAGTTCTGGTTCCCCAGTACAAGAGAGACATGGTCTTACTAGATTCAGACCAGTGAAAAGCCAGTAAGACTCTTAAGGGACGGGAGCATCACCCTTGTGAGGCAAGGCAGAGAGAGCTGGGACTGTTCAGTCTGGAGCAGGGAAAACTCCTGGGGCTCTCATCAATGTATATAAACACGTGGAGGGAAGGAACATAAAGGACAGACTGTTTTCAGTAATACCCACTGGCAGAGACAAAAGCAACAGGGACAAACAGAAACCAAACAGGTTCCCTTGCAACATCAGAAAATACTCTTTTCACTGTGAAGATGACCGAGCATGGGTACAACCTGGTTGGAAAGACTATGGAGTCTCTATTCTAGGGGATATTCAAAACCTGTCTGGAAATGATTATGAGCATCCAACTCCATGTTCTTGTGTCCCTGCTTGAGCAAGGCAGTTGGACCTGGGTATCTCTAGAGGTCCCTCCCAACCTCAGCCAGTCTGTGATTCTGTGATTCTGCAAGGAAAACCAGGGAAACCAGGATCATTTGTTCTTGCTAACCTGTATACTTTTTGTCTAGTTCTTTATGCTAGCAATTTGCTCAGGTAATAATATTCCCTTTCTTAATTCCAGTTCTCTGGACTCTCAGAGAACATGTAGCTCTGATCACATGTAGCTCTGGCAATGGTTTGATGGTCCCTCAGATACGACCACTGATCATGGGCAATGACATGAGCTACATCTGAGTCTTTAGAAACTATGGACATGTTTCTCTTCTGGCTGCCTTTGGGTTATGAGATCAAGGTCCAATATTAGAATGAAAATACTAGTATTTCACATAATACATAAAAAGAAATAAATATTTTTTGTATTGATTACTCACAGCCTTTCCCCCCAAGAGTTCAAATAACTATTCTAAAGTTGATATTCCATAGAATTACAGTGGAAAGGGATTGATTCTCTTATTAATTAAAAGACAGTGTTTTCAAGTAGCTTTCCCTTGCTCAGGCTTTCTTTCATTACTTCTGTTGCAGCTGCTCTCTGCATCAATTTTCTTCCCTGTCTGAATCTGTCCACAGCTTGTACACTTTTGTTTAATACAAGCAATTTAATCCCTAATGTCCATGTCCCACACAAAAATGTAGCAGTAACACATTGTTTTTCTTTTGCTTTAGGCTTCATGGTAATAGCAAAATTTATAAGCCACCATTTGTCACTGACAATTGCTTTTTTGCATTTTATAACTGTATTAGAAGCTAAAAACTCTGTTGGAAGCAAAAATCCCCAAATGGATAGTTTACTTTTTCAGTCTTACTGATGTGGTAACACATATCAAAAGGGCTGGGAAAATTTGCTTATTGGAGACATGTTATTGAAGGCCAAAAGTCAATGGACACATAATCAGGAATGTGTACTGGACATGAATGTTGGAAACAAATCAGAGCCCAAAAAGCTGAAAAAGCCTTCAGGTTACCCTTTGTAAAGTTTTGCCCTCTCTACATAGAAGATACAAGTACATGGTTTTTCTTCATATTTTAACTTCAATACTCATGACAGCCGTTCATAAGTCAGGAATCTTTATGAAGTAGAAGTCTACAGCAGGAAACATTTCTACATTTGGGTCTGTAGTTTGCAGAAAGCGCATACCGAAATACACAGTCCTTATAGCTCTGTTTTGAAAGCACACTTCATAACATGCAGTTACCCTAAAGCACTTCAAGCAAAGCTTCAACATCTGTCTTGTTTTATAAACACCGAGCACCTGCAGATCTGAATTAAAAGAAAAATATGTTATCATTTTTCTCTTTTTACATAGCAGAATCATACCTCAGATGCCATGTTGTAACAAAGTACCCTCTAGCCATCAACAGCTGTAAAATGAACATCCTTATGCCTCCTAGAATCTGAGTATCACCTGTTTTGTGGAAACACTGAGATTCTTACAAATAGCTTGGGCATCCCAGCTAAACCGAGACACACTTATATTTAGGAAACAGAACAACTGGTATAATGAGTTATTAGATTATCACTGGATGGTATGTATTATGCTTAGTTTAACTTACATACAAAATTCAATGTAATTGAGAGATGCAATGGGATAATCAATCTTGTTCTCTGAAGGATACTCTAATTCCAGTTTGATACCAGTGTAACAAAATCAGAATGTTTTCTCATCAGTAGGTCATGATAAAAATAAAATCTTAGTAATTCACGTGATTCATGAAAATAAGCAATTTAAAACTACAACACCACCATTTATTTGACATATATAATCACTGATGATGAATTTAAATGTCTTTTCAAAGTGGAACACATCAATAAGGTAATCATTTTGTTACCAAAGAAAAAATTCTTTCCATACTCCTCTAGAGATGTATCTTATGTATGACTTTATGAAGCTAAACTTCAGCATTGGTACTCCTACCCACTATCCTTGAGTAGATATTTAGACTAGATTCTGTGCATAGTTTTCAAAAAGTAACATCTAAGATATGAAGTTGCAGATGTTGCACAACCTATTTGTTCTGAGAATAACACAGGGAGACATATTCTAGAGCTCTCATGCTATTCTTTCATTGCTGTCTATGTCAAAAATACAGCTGCATTGCTTAGTTTTGGTTCATAGTGGAGATGAATGAAAGGCATCTTTGGTACTAGGATACCAAGAGAGGTAGTCTGTTCTATTTTGTCTCGCTGAGACAACACAATAGATCAGAACGTAAAATGTAATCCAGTCTGGATTATTTTTTATGGTAAAAAGGAATGATCAGTAACAGATTCTTCTTCTTTTTTGATCTATGAAACTTAGTTAGGGTGTTGCTTTTTGCCACTTCCTTCCCATTCTGCAGTGCTCTGGTGCAGTCCCACCTTGAGTACTGTGTGCAGTTTTCAGTTCTTCAATATAAGGAAAACACCAAACTATTTGACTGTGTCCAGAGGAAGGCAACAAAGATAGTGAAAGGTCTTGAGGGCAAGACTTATGAGGAGTGACTGACATAATTTGGCTCCTTCAGCTTGGAGAAGAGAAGGCTGAGGGGCAAATTAATTGCAGTGTGCAACTTTCTCAAGGTGGGTGTGCTGGTTTAAAGATAAACCGGCAGGAGGAATGAATCCAGCTCACAAACAGATTATAAATCAGAATTATTATTTTGTAAAAAGATCACCATCAGTACAAGAGTACAGAGAAACAGTTCTTCAATATAAGGAAAACACCAAACTATTTGACTGTGTCCAGAGGAAGGCAACAAAGATAGTGAAAGGTCTTGAGGGCAAGACTTATGAGGAGTGACTGACATAATTTGGCTCCTTCAGCTTGGAGAAGAGAAGGCTGAGGGGCAAATTAATTGCAGTGTGCAACTTTCTCAAGGTGGGTGTGCTGGTTTAAAGATAAACCGGCAGGAGGAATGAATCCAGCTCACAAACAGATTATAAATCAGAATTATTATTTTGTAAAAAGATCACCATCAGTACAAGAGTACAGAGAAAAGTCCCTTTAACCCACTAAAAACAAATGTGTAACCCAGCAGTCTGGGGCACGAACAGAATGGTGATTGTCAGCCCCTGTGCTGAGCACCCCCTGAGTACAAAGTAAGAGGAAAGAAGAAACCTGTCGGTGAGGGTGATGGTCCAGTTGAGAGGGGCAGGGGCAGGGGCAGGGGCAGGGGCACGGGCACGGGCACGGGCACGGGCACGGGCACGGGCACGGGCACGGG
>VXBX01008047.1:370508-423734 GCA_013400415.1 Scytalopus superciliaris
GGAGTGCCCAGTACCTCCCCCAGGGCGGGGAGTTTCACAATGGGTGATTTACACTCTGGCATATTTTTGGAATCCCTGATGGCCCATTAGCAGACATGACCCCTCAGGCTGGGTGTGGAGGTGCTGATGGCTCTCCAGAGGGGTGTTATCACACCTGAGTCACTGGTGTGAAGACAGGAAACCTTTCTTATCTCACAGAAGTTCCCAAACACCTAGCTTTCAGCCTGAGGAGTCAGGTGTGCCCCAGGCAGCTGCTGCAAATGATCCATTGTTAGCAGTTCATGAGGGGACCAGGTGGAACTCTTTTCCATGGGGCAGGCAGTCTCTTTCCTGGTTCCATGGTTGAAAAAAGAGAGAGGAGGTGATCCCTCTGAGGCGCAGGGTTGGTAGATGAAAGAAAAATTCCAAGATTTTAAATCCATAAGAGTGAGCAAGGGGAGGGGAGGAGTGCTGATCTCTCTCTGGTGACCAGAAACAGGACAAGAGGAAATGGAATGAAGTTGTATCAGAGTAAGTTCAGACGGCCATTAGGAAAAGGCTCTTCACTGAAAGTGGTCAGTCACTGTAACAGACTCTCTGGGGAAATTGTCATGGCACCAAACTTGTTGGGGTTCAAGGAGTGTCTTGATGGTACTCTTAGTCATAGGGTTTTAATTTTAGATGAGAAACAGGGAGTTGGACTTGATGATACTTAGGGGTCAGTTCTAACTAGACAGATTCTGTGATTCTAGATCTTTCTAGATCAATATTGTAAGCATTACAACCTTTCTATGACACTGGAGACTGGTTTGGGAAAGGCACCACTATGATAGATCTTGTTTCTGTTATACATAAAATTTTGTTTCAGGTTGCAGTCCAGTGAATGTAATCTGAACACTGGGTTTCATTTACATTGGTGGAACACTCCCCTGGACTTAATGTCTCCTTGAGTCTGTAGACACTGTTCTAAGACAGGCCCTATGAGTGTATTAAGCACAAGTCATCCTTCTTAAAGTGCAGGGCTCTGTCAGTTTCTGCAGATAGGGAATAAAATGCAGTTTCTCTTCCATCTCTTTTGGTATTCAATGAACTTCACACTGATAGTTATTAACTTATGAATAATTGTCAGCTGCTCTCGTGGATTTCTTTCCACAAGTGACTGTAGAAACTGTTTTGACAAAATAGTATTATCCAGCCCTAGATAATGAATTTAATTAATCCTTTGGCATGAAAATTTATTGAGCACTGATTCAGAATGGAAGGTAGAGAATACCAGAACTTATCTATACTTTTACTTTAACATCAACTTCTCTCTGTAAATCAGCTCCTCTTAAAACTGTGTGGATATTTATTGCTTTTGGTTTGGCTGCTTTCAACTCTTTCTTTTGCAGCAGTAGGTAATCTATGTCAAGTTTATCCTGGATAGAAAACAAATTTTCCTGAGTCTGTGTGAATAATATAAAGGATTCCTTCAAACTGACCTTCAGTTTGTGATGGATGTGATTCATGGTTGAACCTTTCATTTAGCATCTTTTGTGATACTTCATAGATAGAGCTAGATTTGCTATGACTTGCCAGTAAATGGGATTAGGTAAGAGATTGATTTTGGTGAATCCACATAATTCAGAGACTTTGGTATTTTAGAATATTTGGAATCTGGATCACCCCTCTCATAGTATTCTTTGCCTAATTTTTCTTCTTAATGTTTTGTTATACAAATGCTAAAAACTTTCAATGATAATGGACCTCAGCAAGAATAATCTGTTTTTCTGATGTAGTGGAGGACCTGTTCTACATCTTCTTCATTGAGGCATTTCATATTTGTGCATCATCACACAGCACATTATATTTAATCAGCACTTTGCAAACCCTTAGTCTTTGCAAGTACTTGTTTTCTTATGACAGATGATGCTTTCTGCCACATTTGTTACTGGACTCTCTCACTGAGTTTCCAGAAGTTTTTCCTCTGTCAGTGTCATTGCTGTTTTGTATTTTTGACATAAAATCATCCAACAGCTTCTATTATAGACATTCTATAATATTTCCAGTGGTACTGGATCTATAGCATCTCACCTATAGCCACCAACAGTCTTCACAGTTGAGTCTGATAAATGTGATATTTGTACTTTAAGTTTGAAATAAAAAATGAAGATATTGTAAAGATTAAAAAAAAAAAAAAGACAAAAAAATTCACCATCATTGTGTAAAGAAAAGCAGTGGCAGCAGATGTGCAAATAAAAATGATACTGTGGGATCCAGTTTTCATTTTTGAGAATGTCTTTTGAAAACTGCTTATGTGGAAAGGTCATTGCATAAAACATATAGTAGACACAGATAAAACAGTATCATACAAATTTTGCTACCTCTAATAGTACCATTTATTTCCTCAGCTTGTAGACTAAATTACTTAGTTGACCTTTTTAACCTACAAAAGTGGAAAGAGAGAACAGATTGTGAAGTAGGGAAGAATGTGCATACCAGCTGAAATTTCAAAACCTATGTGCAATATATTATAATTTACTGTTACTGGACCATCAATTCTACACCAAAAATGGGAAGAAATAAACAGTTTTTTCTATTAGTTCTCATCTAAGAAATAATTTTAAAATCCAACAGATAAAATTTACAGGTGTATTAGGAACACAGTTGGAATTGGAAAAGGTAAGGGATGCAAGAAAAAATTAGAAATATCCCCTCAGACAAATTACTAAGACAAGATGGTTTCTTTAGTTTCAAATCAAAGTCTGAGAGCAGGACAAATCCATATACAATTTGTTGCTTTGTCTAGACATAACAGGAGGGCATCATGACTGTAGGAGAAATGATTGTCTAAGCTAAGAGACAATATGGGTGCAAGAACAACATATATATAAACCATATACTTAGACTGAAAATAAAAAATATACATTCCTAGCCACCAGAATGGTGAGATTTTGTAATTTCCTTCCAGTAGAAATAATATGATTAGCTATCCTGCATTTATTGCGATAAATAGGTAGACAGGTAGATTCTGTTTGATCTCATTTGCAGCATTGGCCAGCTCTCTATCAAACTGCAACAAAATTATATTTGACAACATGATTTCCAGCAATAAATAAAAGCATTTTTACTTGCCTAAAAAGGACTGGTTGAAAACCCAAATGTTCTCCCTAGTTATTCCAGGCATGCTATGTATTGGATTTATTTTATTTGCTAAAGCAGAACAGTCAGAAATAATGAAGGTCTCAGTCACATGAATTTATTTATGGTTTCTGGTAGACATGTGCAGGCAAATGTCAAAGAACCCTCTTGATCTAAACTCCAAAGTACACTGGAATGAGAAAAATAATACTATAAATGTTTTGCCCTTTGTAACTGGAGTGTTACTGTGGCTCTTGAATTTTCAATGCTGCACAAGAGAGAGTTGCAGAAGGAAAACAGATTGCAATATAGGAAATAATACAATTTAGTAGTTCTGTGGCAGTTATTTTATTTATCCACTTACAAACAAGAAATACCTAAACTCGACAGTTTTCCAAAATACATCATTTTGCCTTTTTTTGTGGAGGACAAGGTAGTGAAGAGTTCATCACTCTAAGGAAAGTTTCCAATGCTGGTTACTATCCTTTATATAGAGATATCTCAATCACACCTTCTACAGGAGCTTATGTAAGAGAACAATTGCATTACTCTCTCTGAATTACTTTTATGCCTGTGGGGAGACAAACTGTGCTGCTGGAACAATAAAATATCACTGTCTAGAAAGTTCACATACCTACTGGCCTCTTAACTATAAATTGCAGCAACATCCAAATTGGACTTCACCGCATTCTGCTGCTGAAAATTTTCCCCAACATAAGCCTCTGAAATAGGTAATAGTTGCATCGATTGAGAAGGCAAGGAAAATCTTTTCCAAGCTGCAGCTCCTGTTTCTTTTCCTTTCTCTGCATTAGCTACTAAATTTCAAGGTGCACTTACTCATCCTGAATGTGTGAAAGAGCATCCCTCTGTCTGGGCAGGCCAGCAGGCAGTAATCTCCTAATATGCAACAGCAAGTATTTGCAAAAGTGAATATTCAGGAAGGGGGTTATTGCACTTAGTGTAATAAAAAGATTTTTTTATTCTCCATCCTGTGTAATGGGAGGATGCTATGTGCTGACATACTGATATTAAGTAGAACATAGAATCATAGATTCACTTAGGCTGGAAAAGATCATCAAGTCCAACCATTAATCTAGCACTGCCATGTCCAACACTAAACCATGTCATTGAGCATTCTTTAAATACTTCCAGGGATCACTTCCCTGGGCAGCCTGTTCCAATGCTTGACAACCCTTTTGGTGAAGATGTTTTTCCTAAAGCCCAATCTCCAATCTAAATCTCTCCTGGAGCAATGTGAGGCCGTTCTTTCTTATCCTATCACTTGTTACTTGGGAAAAGAGACCAATACTCACCTCAGTACAGCCTCCTTTCAGGTAGGCATACAGAGTGATAAGGTGCCCCTTGAGCCTCCTTTTCTCCAGGCTAAACATCCTCAGCTCCCTCAGCCACTCCTCATACTACTTGTTCTCTAAACTCTTCACCAGCTTTGTTGCTCTTCTACCGAGATCATATAATATAAGATAGATTGTAATACAAAAGAAAGGTGACTTGCATGGGACATGCCTGTTGGAATATTCTAGTCTGTGTTGTTTAATAAAGTTGCCTCTAGGTAACCTACCTGTTCAACGTCTCCTGTGCATTGCATAAAGATCTAGGGCAATGTCCCTCCTTGCTCCTGTGTTTTTAACAGTCATCTTCTCTGATTTTGATATACTAAATTGTATCTGAATTAATTTTATTTGCAATTCTAGTAAAAACCCTGTTATATTTTTCTCTTCATGCTGATGCTGTAAGAAGTAGGCTTTTTATAATCCTTCTTATGCTTCTCATTGAATTGAAACTCAAAAATTTTCACCTTATTTCATTATGAGGCAAAGCATCCTCTGCAGCATTCCAGTTAAAATAATTATATTGACAAGAGTTCATACTAAAGGAGATAGCAAGTATTGTGTGAGATTAAAGGTTAACCGTACATGGTAAAAGATCACTGAAGCATCAGATCAGAAAGATGTTAGATGGCCCGGGACAACTTTTTCCAGTGACTGTTTATGCATTATAGCACAAAACCCAGTTCATCTCACCTTATTCTCACTGATCTGCTAAGCCTGTAGCCAGAGCTACATGACAAACTGTTGCTTCTGTGTTCTTTTATGGGATGCTGTGAACAAGACAACTGATACGAGAAGTACAGAGAACACAAGGCTGATGTTAGTTTGATGGGTATGTTGGCAAAGGTAGGAACATTGAGAATGATCATACATATATTGAATAAGAGTCAACAAAAATGCGGCCTTTGAGGAAAGAGTAAGCATGGTTGTGTGGGAATTGTTTAGCTAAGAGATGGTGTTTATTTAAGCTGACTGGGAAAAAGACCAAGGAAGCCATGGGAACCAAGATAAGCTTGCAGCGAGAAAGAGAGAGATAGTGAGTTTAACGGCTAACAACAATGACACAGTGAGCTAATTGTTAACCAATTACCTCCCGAATAAGGATTGACAGACTGTAACCTAGAGCCAATCGTTTTGCATGTAGAAATGTGTGTTCTGTAGTAAAAAAGGTATATATACCTGTAGAAGTTTCAAATAAAGTTGGAATCGAATATGCATCACGTTGATGTGTGAAGTTCATTCTCGCTCGTGGAAACCCACCCACGGCATGGTTGGACTGTCTGGAAGGAGAATAGCATGGAAAAGGAAGACAACTTGGAGTCAGGCTTATCTGAACAGAAAGACCTAGCCTAAGCCTGGTGTTGTGGTGCCTGTGGAGCGATGCTGATAGTTTTTTCACTTACGTGATGCATCTTGGTTTATAGAAAGATTGCTTTTGATGAGGAGTTTGATAAGCTGTGGAAGAGTACTTGAAAGCTCAAGAGTGTAGAAGGGGGTGACAGAGGCAGGGAACATTCTGAGTCAATTGTCTTCCAGAATAGGTTATACATATTTAATGACTGTGTTACACAGAGTGCTGTATAGAAAAAACTCAAGTCTAGCGCATTCTTAAATTTTAAACCCATATTTAAATAAATTGAAATTTGGTTAGAAAAATGTTTGGTCTACACAGACATGTATGGTCAGTGGGGTCTTACTGTATTTTGTTTAGTTTATACTGTAGCGAGTCATGGCAATATTCCGGTCTTATTTGTATTCTTAGAAGAAAACCCAATTTTGGCAAACATCTTATTTAGAATGATTAAGGGAGTTTTGTGAGTGCTCCTTCCAGATCAAATGCACTGGAGTATCTGCAAATCATTACTTTTGGGGAACTGGTTTTCTTGAGGCAAGTATGTTGATCTTTGCTTATCCTATTTAATAATGCATAGCAACATAGATCACAGTGTTCTTGCTCACAATAAACACCTATGCAGGTATACTCCAGACTTTTATCTAGTGCACAAAATGACATCCCTGAAATTACTTGGAAAACACACCCACTGTGTACTAAAATGAATTCACACATGCAAACAATACAGGACATAAAAATACAGCTACCTCTGGGAAAAGCTTATCTGCAGGCCAGCTACTTCATCTTTGACAATTCAGTCCTCCTATTTAGAGGAAACCTATAAAATACTTTCAAAAGACAAACCTGGGAACTAAAACTCATAACTCTATCAGATACTTAAAATCATAGACTCAGTATAGATCCATAGAAGTATTGTTTTGTTTTGTCAATGCAATAAATAAAATTTCTTCCTTTTCTTCTGGTCCTGAAGTAATTCCTAAATGTTTCTCAAGAAACATCATCAAGTGATATTTCTTGTTCTTTTCCCAGACTGAGACCTAATGATCCTATCACATATTGTCACACTGCATACTCTGCTCCACTTGTGCTTATCAGAACTGATCATACAAATTAGCATAGGAGAGGTTTAGCAGAAGTTTAGAAACCACTTGCTCTGGTCCCACATACAATATAAAAATTTTTGGCTCCTGCTTCCAGTCTGGAGGAAAGACTCAGATTTTTTACAAGCTCTGTCAGCTGGTTGAAAAAAAAGATATTATTTCTTTAATGCAAATCAGTCTCATTCATATGTTTGGACAATTGTGGCTGTAGCAGCTTGCTTCTTTATTGCCTATTATTAAATCATAACAATGTTCCTATAGACTAAATAGCCTCGTGACCCAATACAGCAATTCATTATCCTGATAATTAGATTGCTAATGAATACATAACAATCTTCTCATTGTCAGAATATTCTAATCTTTTCATGTTTCTATTTTCTCTTGGCTTGTTCCTCTGGAAACACCTCAACTTCTTATCATGAAATACCTGTAGCAAGAATTCAAGCTAACAAAGCCCACAAGCTTGGCCATGGCATCATCTTCCAGGAACTCTGAACTTTGCAGATGTCTGATTTAGTTCTGTGCCTTTTAAACTTGTTTAGGAAACAAATCTTTGAATGGAGTACTGAAAATAAGGTACTCTGTGGGTATGCCTGCCAGCTTATTATTGACATGAATATACCGTAGAGCAGGTAGACCCCTTTTTTCACTTTAAACATGCAAAAATACGCTACTGTATTTTCCTTCCTTAACTGTTGCTCTGAATCCTAGATTGCTTAATTTATCATTCACTCCCATTTTCCTGAAAACTCCTTATGGGAAGAAGCTAAAATAATAAATGATTCACTGGTTGAGGAATCTTTGGCAGAGAGATCATTACAGAATCAGAGCTTTGGGCCATGAGTTTTTACAAAGACCTTTTGGTACAACCACCTCTACAAAGACCTGTACTGAAGGACAGCTTCCCTAGGACAGAACTGCTCAGAGATCAAATGGTTTTTACAGTGGCTGCCAGTTTAATGAAAAGATGCTGATTGATAAACATCTGCCAAGAAAAACTTGTAAGATAGAAATACAGCTTTATGAACTTCCAAAAATATTAAGCCAGTGAATGCTAAGCATGTCTGTGATTCACAGCCAGAGAGGGCATTTTTCAAAGGGAATATTGGATAGAATATTAGTGCTTTGCATCACTGGTGCTGTCAACCAAGATGATTAGCACTTTGATCTGCATGCAATTATGACTACATGTTTAATCAAGGGGATTTTTTATGCAGTAAGTGTGCTGAAAGTTGGTTCTTTCTGTATACATATAGAATGGAAGGTCCTTCTATTAAATTTCTCATATATTAGGGCTTTACCTAATAATGGTAACTGTTACATAACTCAGTCTGGAGTGTCAAAGAATGCTATGTTAAGACATAGGGTAAGGTTAATGCAAACTTTTGTCATAATTCAGGAGAGATGCTGGACCTGAGAAGGGAGGCTTATCTGCTCCCTGTGTAACAATGAGTGCAACTAAAAAAGGTGATGGGTGATAGTAGTAGGCAACTCTATTACAAGAGGCAGAACGTGCCCATTTGCTTATCTGCTGGGCTCTCTAGAGATGCGTGCTGCTTACTGGGGGCTCCTATGAGGGTTGTCACTGAGAGACTAGGGTCTCATACAGTCCACTGTTATGTGCTGCTGTTGTTTCCCGTGGGCACCAATGATACTGTGAGGAGCAGCTTTGTAAGTATCAATGATTACTTGATACTTGACCCCTGAGAGCAGCAGTAAGGGATTCTGCAGGACAGGTCACTTTTCCATCAATCCTCCAGGTCAAAGGTAAGGTGTTTGAAGTTGAATCTGTTAAATTAACAAATAGTTAGAGACATGGAGCCACATCCATGGGGTGCAGCTGTTTTGAGCAACCTGGTCTATGTGGGGCTGATGGGGTCCATCTGTCAGAGAAGGCAAATTTTATATTCAGTCATAGACTTGCCGAGCTGGTGAAGGGGACTTTAAACTAAAGTTGCCAGTAGAACAGAACCTCAATCCATCTCACTCACCACAATTTCATGCCAGGGCCAGCAATAGATGCCTAGAGCCTGGAAAGGGATCACAGGTCAGCAGGAGAGCACCTGAAGAGCAGTACAGGAATTCACAGAATCTTCTGAGTTGGCAGGGATCCCCCAAGATCATTGAATCCAATTCTTAAAAGAACAGCCCATAGGAGATACAAACCCATGGACGTGTCATTATTAGAACCATGCTCTAACCAATTGAGCTAATCTCAGGGTCATTCCAACTACTGCAGCTTGTAAGTCGGCTTCATTGGGAGCCCAGCTTAAAAGCTTCTATGCAAACACACAGAGTATGGGGAATAAACAAGAGGAATTAAAGACATGTGCATGCCTGCAGGGCTATGATGTTATTGGCATCAGGGAGATGTGATGGGATGGCTCCTATGACTGGAGAGTGGAAACAGAATGATATAGGCTCTTTAGGAAGAACAGGAGGGGAGACGAGAAGGGGGTGTTGCCCTTTATGTCCTTGACCAGCTGGAGTGCATGGACCTTCATCTGGGAATGGATGAGGAGCTGATTGAGAGCTATTGGTTAGGATTAAAGGCACGGCAGAGACAGGTGACATCATAGTGGCAATCTGCTACAAGCTGCCTGACCAGAAAAACTGAGTGTATGAGGCCCTCTACAGGAGCAGCCTCACATGCACAAACCCTGGTCCTCATGGAACCTCAGTCACCCCAATATCTGTCGGAGGGACAACATAGCAAGGCATAAGCAGGGCTTTTGAGTTCCCCTGCAGCTTTTTGTCTGGAAATAGATTAGTCCTGAGCAGCCTTATTCTTCAAGTCAGAAGCCATTTAAAGATCCTTCTTGCTGCTTGCCAAAGGGTTTTGATTATTGCCTGCCAGAAGAGATTATTCTCTAGTGAGACAGCATTTAGTGTCACCGCTCCCCCAAACAGTCTTTTCACTGGGAAAGAAAGCACATGTCTCCAATTCCTGAGAATTCTGTAATTCTACTTCAACAACAGACTTGATGACAGTTGTCAGCTTATCCCATATACAGGATTATTGCCCTCCATTTGTGAGTTAACTTAGTGATAATGACAGTTGGGAAAAGAGTAACCTAATTCTAGCTACCAAGATAATTAAAATTAAATAGTAATAATAATAATAATAAAATAATGAAATTTATTTTACTAAATATTTACAATAAACACTCATCTCCCTGCCGCCCCCCAAGAAATTACAAAGGAAAGATTTTTTATTATATGTTGTTTCTGCCCCAATATTAGATCTATTCTGTTGTTAGTTCGGCATCTTTCTATGGGGTGTTTTTGAACATTTTTAAGCAAGGACAATGAATGCCAGCTAGATTCCTCTGCTCACTAAGCCGTTTCCCATGGAGAATGCATCTGAAAGAAGTGATCAGAGGTTCTTTCAGTTTGTCACAGTAGGGGAAGTTATTTTAGCAGATTCTCTCCAATATTACTTTTTGGATATGAACTTTCTGTAAAGAATAAGTTCTGTTGTAAGTGCCTTAAAAATTCAGGTAGCTCAAAGGGTCTGGAAACATAGCCAATGTAACACTGGGAGTGGGGTATGAAGAAAAGTTCTTTGAAAGTGTAATTTTTCTATCATACAAAATGGTTATTGGGAATAGTAGGATTTCAATGCTCTGAGATTCCTTTCTCTTCCATTTGCTGAAACAATCTTTTTCAGCACTGGAGTTTACTCTCTCTATCTAGCATGAGGACATAATGTAGAAAAAGCAGAGGACGATTAAATGAAACCTGACATGCAATATTATACAAGAGGACAAGGTGCTTAAAGCATGTAATATGTATCTAATTTGTATGATTCAAGGGATCCACTTGCAGAGACCAACAGTTATGCTTAGTATTTGTCTGATTGGTTCTCCTCGGGAGATCTCCAGGGAGAATGAGCCAGAATATTGTTATTTGGTTTTAACAGTGAGGATAGCTGTTCTTGGAAAGGTGAAGTGCACTTATATCATATGACAGACAACAGAAGAGCCTGGTCTGCCTACACCCATTTGTTTTTACAGGAAACTGCTGTCAGGACACTTGGGGAAAATGTAGACTTTCATGACACATATAAGGCCCAAGAAAATGAATATTAAGCTCAAGAACAAGGTATGTAACAAAAAGCTTTTAATTAGCACCCTGGTCAAGTGAAGCTGTCCTGCTTTAAGCCAATGACGCTTAGCTCAGATCTGTGCTTTTGATACTCTCCCTCCTATTTTGAAGACTGTACTGGAAGAGACAATGCTTTGTCATGTTAGAAATTTGTATCCTAACTTAATCTGTACTAGTTACCCCATGCAGGCATAAAGTGTATAAAATTCGCAAGGTAAGGCAATGTATTGGTTTCTTAATTTATCAGATGTGTAATCTGTTTCATGAATATATGACGTAGGAAAGACTGCCCGAATGTGTAATCTGCACCCATGCCTAAGGTGGAATGACAAGTATTATATTCTATTATATTCTTATATATATGCTTACAGTGCTTATAATTGTGAATGCTTGTGGCTGTGGAGGTGGAAGAAACAACAAAATGCCAGTACACTGGTTTTCCTTACCTTCACAAACTTACTGTGCTTGCTTGCAGTAACACAGGGATTATAGCCTCAGCTGTGAAACTAAAAGGATCTCAGCTTGCCATCATTATCTCTTTGCCCATTTATGCAAATACAGGTTAAAGCTGAGTTGCTAATACTGTTCAGATTTCTTCTAAGGAGTCCTGTGCCACTGGAAAAAATACACCTGAGATTAAAGAAGTGACTCATCCAACTTAGATGTTTAATGAGGAATGACTTAGTCCTTGTCTGACTGGGAAACAACTATAAAATTGTCTATAAGCGTTTCTCCACACAAATGGAATTTGGTACAATCCTCAAAGATGTTCAAAGACGCTTTCTATCTTTTTTTTTGCTTTTATTTCTGTTGAAATGAAAGAAACAAATAAGATTCTTTTACATAAAAAAGATGTTAAATACAAACACCTATTAATAGAAGATGTACTGTTCCTGTGTTTCTGGCAAGGGAGCGTCATTGCCACTGCCCAGGTTGTGAAACAGATGGAGGGCAAAACTGCCACAGGCTCTGACAAATCTTTCAGGTGGCTCCCTTCCTTTTTAAGCATCTAGAAGAAATAACTTGGAAGTGTTCAATATCCAGCAGCTCTGAAATCATTCCTACAACAGCTGCTGCTTTAAGTCTATTCATAAATTTAGAAGTATTCACAGAAAGAAGAAAATCCTGAATTTTAGCTTTGAAAACAGGGAGAAATTAATGCACAAATGATCTCTGTCTGCTAATGAGATCACATCAACCACACAGAAATACACATATATATCTCTGAGAAATAACATTAGAAATGGAAGAAAGGTATAGCAATAATCCTCATAGAGTCAGCAGATGGTGAATATTTTTTAAAAATAACCTTAAATCCTGGATGCCTTGCTATTGTGGCTGAAGTAGTTTCACATGAGGGTAGCAAATACAAGCCAAAATCAAACCTCCATCATTAATTTGAGGTCCCAGTTACCTAAATCTACATGGGTAATTAGATTTTAATGAATCTGAATTGTAATTAATTGATTTGTACCTTTTCATATGGTATATTCTCTATAAATTACATTCAGATAGTACATGCATTTTACAAAAAACCCTTACCATTAATGATCAATTCACCTTGACAGTTTTATAAATCCCCTTGGTATTATGGTTCTCTGTTCTATGGGTTTGAGATTTATCCTTGGACCTTGTGGAAATAAAGTATAGACCCTCCAATCTGAAGGAGCCTTTATGAATTTTCTGTGTCTAGCAGTATGGATAGGTATATAGATATGATCAGCAGGATGATCAAATCTGAGCTCACATAGAACAGATACCTTTAGGTTGTTTTTGAATTAATTATGTACAAACTAAGAAACAACATTTAGAAAAAAAAAACCCAGTCCAATCTAAAAGTAAAGTTTTGTTATTCTTTAAAATGGTGTATGGGCACTGTCCTGTAGTAGCAGTATTTTTCGACAGAAGAAATAAACAATGACTTTATTTCATCTATCAAGAGGACAAAAAAAAATACTGTTTTCCATAATCTTAGTCACACTAAAATTGTTGTGAATCAATGACAGACCCAGCATGAGCTGATATTTCCTCTCTCATTCAGACACTTCACCAGTTTCTCAGTGCTACTGTAAACACTGAGAAACAGTGCTGCCAATACACCTGATAAAATAGATACCTACAGAATTAGAAAGATACCGTTCCCAACTCTGGTTCACATCATATACCTATCATCCTTGAGAAAGAAAATTAATTATTCTTAGCTCAATCTCACTAGTTATACTCTTGAGAGGTGAAAAGTAATATTTAGTTTGTGGGTTTTTGTTCTTTTTTTAAAGAAGCTGCACAGAAGCTGTGTAACCCACAATTGATGGTAATGCTCCATCAATTGGAGCTCCAATTTGCCCACAAAATAAACCAGCAAAATAATACAGTAAAGTTCATAGTAACTCTCTATTACACTCCCAATACATGTGAAGTTATCATTACTTAGCTTTCACAGAATTGGAACCCAAAACCATTCACTCGAAGAAATTATCGAAGTGAGGAATTTGTGTGTAAAACACAGCTAGTTTCTAAGGATCTTGGGAGACTTAACTTTTGTGCAAAGTTGTCAAGCAAGAAGGTATTGAGGCAATAAAGAAAAACAAACAACCCCCCCCCCAAAAAAAAAACAAAAAACCACCATGCAAATCTTCAGATTTCAGATCAGGGTAAATGTCTAGCCTTTAACTCAAAGATATTAACAGAAATTTTCTTAACATTTGAAAGAACATTCTCCTCTGTCTCTTTTCTAAACATACCACTTTAAAAACAAGGTCATATTTTATGGAGGTGAAATAGGACATATAACATAAACTACTGTTAGACTTTGACCCTGGTTCAGGGCTGTGCTTAGTATATCTGTAAAAAAATGTGGCCTAAAAGTGAAGCATGCCATTCTGAGGGACAGCAGCTCTGTGTTGACATCTTATGGAGAAAACACAAGGCAGGTAAACAACATCAATTGACAGGTCTGAAGTATGGGTCACTGATGTATTTTCCAATCAGTTTTGAGGGAATTTCTGCCTGAAAGTTAGAATCTATCATGTAAAATTCAGCAAACACTATGATTGCACTCCTGTGTGAAAGTCTGAGTCAACTATGTACACCTATGAGTGGCTGGGGCAAGCAGGCACTTTAAACAGATGTTCTCATAAGAATGCTAATAAAGTAGGTGCTATATGGGCTTTGATTATGGGTGTTCCTGAATGCTGACAAAAAGTAGATTGCAATTTTATGACATGCTTATAGCAAAAAAATCACTGCACATCCACACTGTTCTGGAAAGCCAGAGAACAGATTATTGATAATTAATTGCAAATCTGATTCTATTTTGAGGACGTGATGGAGGAAGTAAGCAAGTTCAGCTACTGCAACACAGCAGCCTCATTAATTTCCTTCACAGCTAGTGCAGCCATGAAGAAAAGCAAAGCTCTTTGTGCCACTTCAGTCCCACCTATTGAGAGGTGATAGATGTGAAATAGTTCCCAAAATTATCGCTTCAAAGGACATGTTTGAACAAGACCAAACAGTGAATGCATAAAGGAAACAGGGACTCTTCTCTTGGCCTAGGCACCAACAGTACTCCCCTTCCCTGCTAAATATGTGAAAAATCTCTTCTGACCCCTGTCTATGCCGAGTTTGTCTCATAGCTTTTATCTGTGGTCTTTCAAATTCTTTGGGTCAGACAGCAGAATTAATTTTTTCCTAATTTTTCTTCAGAGATTGCAAACCTTTTAGGAAGAAAATACAGAAATATGTGAGTTTTTTACTTGAAAGAGTTGTAAAGTTTTAGAAACTCCTTTTATTTTTCCTCTTACTACTTAAAGATATGTGATTTTAATACTTCAAAGCACTTACATTTTAATAGTGTTTGTCATGCTGTCTTGACACAGGTATGTCAGGGGCTAATTTCCAGTACGAGACACTAGATATTACTGACCCGGGTATCTTCTGGATAACTTAGGCAACAGTATCAGAAAAAAATTGACCCTAAATATCCTAGGAGTACTTCAAATTATTTAAATTACTTAAAATTCTCTGTCTTGTTTATCAAGAAGTACAAAGGAGGAAGAAAACTTATGGCTAAGGTTACAAATGCAGGTCTGTTTTTCTCTAATTTTATGTTCTTGGTGCTATTTGATGGTACATTATGCATATTTCTCAGTAATAGAGGGTGAGCACCTTTTTGAAGAGGCCAAATTCTCTCTTAAGCTGCAACCAATTTTGAATAGGGCATTGCAATGGAATGTTCTTCATGTATGCAAACTCTGCCCTTTATGCTCTTTCTCTGATCATTTGGAGAACCAGACTTTTTTTACACCATGGATTCATGACTTCATATTAATTTTCCTGCTGCTTTTCAGGTCTTTTGTCTGTGTGTGTGTTTGTTTTTGCTGTGGATTTGAACATTTCCTGGTATTTCTAAATATTTCCTTACAACAGTAATTTTTCTTAAAGTATTCAATAAACCAATGACTGTGCAATTCTCTGCTCATTTTCCTCCAGCTTTTAATCAGCAAACCAGTGTTGTATGATACTATGATAAATTACATATATCTACAAATCTGCCTGTGTACAAAATATGTGTACACAGTGTCGATACAGGATGAAGAATAGTCCAAAATCATGCTGCAAGTAAATTGTATTTGCACACTGCATTGTGCTTGCAAAACCAGCAAAGTACAATGTGTGTTAAAATTCTGATTTTTTAAAAGTAACACAACTCAAATAATCAATTAACTTTTAAAATAACAATTGAATTGCATCCAGCTCTGGGGCTCCCAACATAGGAAAGATGTGGACCTGCTGTACTGAGCTCAGAGGAGGGCCACAATGATGAGCACCCCTCCTATAAAGACAGGCTTAGAGAATTGGAGCTGTTCAACCTGGAGAAGAGAAGGTGCCAGGGAGACCTTATGCCAGCCTTCCAGTACCCAAATGGGTTTTACAAGAAAGCTGGAGAGGGACTATTTACAAGGCCATGTAGTGATAAGTCAAGGCTGTCACTGCATACACTTCAAACTGAACTGTCTTCAAACTGAAAGACAGTAGGCATGGCTTAGATATTAGTAATTCTTTACTGTGAGGGTGGTGAGGCACTGGAACAGGTTTTCCAGAGAAGCAGTGGATGCCTTGTTTCTGAAAGTGTTCAAGGGCAGGTTGGATGGGACTTTGTGTAACTGGGTCTGGTGCAAGGTAACTCTGCTCATGGCAGGGGGATTGGAAATAAATGATCTTTAAGGTGCCTTCCAACTCAAGCCATTCTGATTCTGTGAAATGTGGGCTTGGAAACAATTATAGACATTCTTAGCTCTACATACAGGTAGAGATTAATACTATCATTGGCTTTATAGCTTTACTCAGGAGAGACTGAAAAGTATGCTACTTCTTTAGCACCCAAGCTACTTTACTGTGGAAACGTGAGAATCATTTTGGGATGTCCTAAAATACAGGGCCACTACAGCACTTTATGGCAGCCTCAGCAGTCTTGTTTCTCCTGTTTGTTGGGGCCCTGAGAGCATCAACATGCTCTGCAGCCTCTGTGCCCTTCCTGGGGCTCTGGCTGTAGGCACTCAGGCCAGCTCTGAGAAGATGCAGCCAGGCTGGCTGAGCAAGAGGTGTGGGAAGCCATGGTCCCTCCACTTGGGAGCTATGCTGGACCTAGAGCTTTTGCCTTCAGCTGCACTGAGGATAAACCAATTATTGTGCCTGGCCATGGACCTTGCTGATGCTTGATTTCTTGGCTCGACCTCAGAGGTGACTCACCACCAATGCAGCAGCTGAGCTGGAGCAGGGCTGCACAGAACTGGCTCTCCAGGGGCGGCCCAACTTGCTGAGCACTCCCAGCATTTGACCCCTCAGGTATGTATGATAATACCGTCTATTTTGTTCAATTAAAAGCAAACATATTTACAAGGTCTTTACCTTCTGGTATATATCTCTTCCGTTTTAAAATATGGTAAATAAAAATGTCTTTGATATGGGAGTGTGGAGGTGAAGTTTATAAGGTGAAGCAATTTTCTTATTATAACAGGAGAATGCAAATAAGCAATATGTACACTTCTCAAGGACAACATTTAATTATGTTGCATACTAAACAGGGCACTCGATGCTACTGCATGATAGATGGCAAAGCTGAACAAACTCCTATTAGCTCTTATCTCTTCAGCAAATTTAGTGTGATGATTGGCAAAGTCCATTGTGTTGCTGGAGAAGACAGCAGACTAAATCATCTTGGATTTGTAAATTAAGCAGCACAAATTTTCAAAACAATAGCTCTGTGTTACAGCAACTGAAATGATGTATTTGCTTAGCAATTATGATTTAACCAAACAGCCAATAGCAGGTTCCAAAATAAATGCACTCATACAGTAACCTGGCAAACAAAAACTGTAAGAACTACGCCACATTTAGTAAGAGCCTCACAATTTAAATGTTAGATAATAACCTGCCATGCTTACTTTCAAGCAATCTATGGGGCATCAGGTTTGTGGGTTCACAAGCAGTGCAAGGGAGGCACAGGAGGAAGAATTCAGTCCACAAAGCATTTGGAGTTCAGCTTTTCCAACAGTGCTCCAGAGCCATGCCTAGATATTGCAGAGCACATAGTATGAGCTACTGTTCACTCAGTTACTGAATTTCATCTGGATCACTGGTCTAGGATTGGCCTTCTTCTGAACGTATTTTTATAGGGAAACTAAAACCATTCATGTTCAGATCACCCAAAAGTAGAAGGACAAAAAACATTGATGCTTGTGTTATTAGACTCAACTGAAAATTCACCTTTGCGTATTTTAATTCTTATTCTGAATAGTTGGTAAGTACAATGGTGCTTCAGAGGTATTCAAAGACATGTCCTGGCTTGAAGGCTTTGTTCTGACAACATATATTTTCATCAATATCTACTCAATGAACGTTTCACTGTATTTGACTGTTCAAACTACTTGACCAAATACTTCATTGCATCTAATTTCTATCAGCCCTTTACAAAATAAGATCCTAATTTCCTGGGAAAATATTTCAGAATGTGAATCCTTAGTTTGTGTGATTACATTTTCTTTCACAGGTTTTGTAAACTAACACAGAAAACAGCTATGAGGGGATTCAGGCACAAGCTTAACACAAGCCCTTCAGCTATTTGGATGGTGGCTGCTGCAGAAGAAATGATAGAGGGTAGAAGCAAGCATTTGTTGAAAGTGCACTGTGTTTCCTTCCTAGGCTACATTCTTTATTACAGCATTTATTTATTTTTTTTTTAGTCTACAAAGATACACCGTTAATATTTTTAATTAAATATCTATGGGATTTTTATTTCCACTCTCTGCAAGAAGGGACAGCTTTCCCATTTGCTAATGAGAAGACATTAGATTCTTCTGCATCATTTGATTCATATAAGAACCTCTGTGAGGTTGTAGCACTTCAAGGGGCTATGACAGAGGCACAAAGACCTACTCATTGTATGCCGTGCAGTAAAAAAGTGATTGCATACATATTCATTACTTTGTATTTTTTTACATAAGAGGAAAAATTCCATCTGTCCCCCTCAATATAGTTTACTTTCCCTGTTTTATAGTCTCTATTTTAAGCAAATAGTGAAAGTAACATGCCAACAGTATAACACTGCATAGATTGAAATGAAACTATGCTGCATACACTAAACTAATGTAAAGGAGAATGTTTTGAAATAGAATAGCAGTGCTGTTCCCTCCTCTCTCAAATAATTCATGCTGACATGGTAACATCAGCCCAATCCAAGGGTAAGATTTTATGCATACACCTCAGAGCACACTGTTTTTCAATTTTTTAAATGTTCAAAGGTCTGACATGGTTGGCCCCTGAGTTTCCTGGTAGCTATGTTCCTACAGAGACAATGAGGATTTTACACAAAGTTTAATACAGAGTTCAGAAAACTGCTGTGTGGCTGTGCTATAATTAGAGGAAGGGCTCTGTTAAAATTAATACCTGCAACACAAGCCCTGAAGCACTAGACAGCTTGAAGGCCTCCTAAGAATGAACTGTGGCTCAGCATAAAGGTAGCACTAGTAATCCCCACAGCATCAAAATTGTCACAGACAAAATGCACTTTATGTTATTGAAAATGTACTTCTAAAAAATCCAGCTGCTCCAGCCATCTTCCTTGGCTGCATCAGGAGAAGAAACAGAGTTTTTAAAAAAAGAAGCCGAATCAAATTAAAAAACCACAGGTTAGTCCATTTAGTTGTGTTTGCGTGAAGATTTGTACCAAAGGCCAAAATTACCTTCCTTACAACTCTACCTTGCACCTCACATGACTCAAGAGGCCTCTGACTTTTTATTCCCTTCATATTAACTTAACTTTAAAGTTCAACCCCTGGATCAAAGGCATCATCCACTTCTTTTGCTTGATCAGATGGTCTGTAACATTTACCTGCCATGATGGCTTTGACAAAATAACCAGTTATTGAAGCAAGGGCAAGTAAATGGCTATCATGCTCCCTTCTGAATGTTCTTCCTCTCCCTCTCTTTAGTCGATGACTCTTGATGCCTTTTTTGCACTATGATATAGCATTAAGAAGGAAGGTTGAAAGTGCCCTTCATTAATTTAAATAACTTGTTGCACAGTACTAAGAAAGTAATTCCAGAAACATGTAGGTTACAGGGCATCCTCAGCAGAGCTGGTTCTCCCACTTCCTTGGCAAATATTTAGTAGGTTCTTTTCTGAAGCGGAGAGCAATTTTTACTCTAGACCTGTCCTCTAAAGAAGGCAGTCATCAAAACAATGTTTTTATAACTGGACAATCCCTCTGCTGTGTCTCAGGGATGCTCTGAGAAGATGCCTCTTTCTGATAGGTCCTTGCTGGACACCAACTCAAGTAGGCACTGAACTACTTAGCTATGCCAAGGCTACTGTAGTCTGATCACATATAACAGGGGCAACACTATGCACTGGAGACTTGGGTGTTAAAAAATGAATCAAAATGTGTTTATTGATTCAAGACTAAGCAGCTGCCAGTTGACTGGAGGAAGGAGAAAGGAGTTCAAGGTGGAGTTTTGAATTTGGTGCCTACCTTTGATGTAAGAGCCCATGTCTTGTTTCTGGATTTTATTCAAAACCTCTGTCCATATGACAGAGTTTCAGGGGAGAAGATCCTGCAACCACAATTACATAAGAAGAAACCAGGCTCCATCCCCAGCAGTGACCCAAAGCCACCAAAAGCTCTTCTGCCATTTTATGACATAAATTTGTGACATAAACTAAGAAAACAAACCATCGGAAGTTTAAAAGAGCTGTGGGAACAGCACAACGCCAGTTTGGTGGGGTGAGCTTTCCATACCCTCAATCAAAATAGCTGGCTGGGCTGGCAACAGCTCTGTGACATGGCTTCCCTCTATACTCTCAATAAGCAAGATGATCTGAGCACTGGCTGAGGACACAAAGCAGCAAGGACTGAACTGTGGGAATATGAAAACTGCAAAAACACAGAAACCTCCTAAAATGATAAGACTTAACTAACTCTGTTCAAGACATGCCTTATTTGCATTTCAAGGACTTTTAGCTATGGGTGTACTCCCTAAGCCTATTTCTTATCACTTCCTTTGACCTTGTAGCCATAAATATAGATTAACACTGCATTCCTTTCTCTAGGCTTAGTTAACATAATGCATTCTCTTAACTGTAATGTTCCATCCCAGTATTTAGCATAACTCAGCCTCCCTATTGTAATATATCTATATTAATCAAAATGTGTAAGCAATAAACAGAGTCTTGTTTTCTGAGAAAAGAGTTTTGAATATTGACCGTAACACTGAACGGGCACATGAAACGGTAGTGAAGCTTTTATAAAAATATGAAAGGAAAATAAAATAAAGAGCTGGCCATAGTGGGGAGTACTTATGGTCATGCTTAAGTGCCAACATATAGTGTTGTTCTGAGCGCTACATCTAAGAGACAAGTGGATAAGGAAGGAATTCACATTGTCATTCTGCCCCAAGGCAAGCAGGATTTAGGAAATCAGTGAAATTCAAATGCAAGAAAAATCCATTTCATGGCGTCAGCTACATGCATCAGAGAGTAGGAAGGACAGAGAGAAAGATAGAAATCGGCACTGACACTTTGAAAATGTATTTGGGCCATGCAGGCAGTATGAGGAGAACTACACATTATCATTAGCTAGGATGGCTGTGCAAGGTTAGCCTGAATAGTCATTCCCAAACAGCGACCCATTAGCTGTCCTACCATCATGAACAGACACATGCACACACACACATGCTTGACAGTAAACATGAAAATAAATCACAACAGGGAGCTGGAAACTGTCAAGTCATCCTGAGTCCTCTAAGTATTCAAGAAGACGTGTAAACCATGAATTTCCATTACTGGAAAAATGATCATGGCCAGCAGTCCTAATATCTGCATTCTCTCATACTACAGTGGGAAAACAAGACAGTGCATTAAAGAGTGTGACTGGGACAAATAAGAAGTGACGCGCTCTAGAGAATGTATGAATGTACAGAAAAGGTCATCAGAGCACTCCTGTTTGTCTTTCCTCATAGCCTTGCCCCCAACAAAATTGGCTGACCCCATATTCAAAAATGGTGAAAGGAATGTGCTTATATACAGCAGCACTAGCTTGACTTTGATGCAGAATACAATGGTATTCCAAACACTATTGTAAGAATAAGAAAAAAAAAATAAACGCAGGAGTCAGCTTAAAATGTCTGGAGTATTCAAACCTTTATGCTTTATATACCACCTACTAATTCCTGGGTATAGAAAGAAGTTCCCCTGCATATATGTTGTAGTATTGTCATATTATATTATGTTACTCTTACAATTATACATTATATTGCAATTACAAATACTTGTTATATTATGAGGAAGCTGCACATATATGCTTACCATCTAGTACAGGCTGGGTATGCTAATGACATCAATTCATTTGCCTTTCCTGTATTTGTTCTGCACTTTCTGCTGTATACAAGAAAAGATTTTTTACAAAGTAAAAGCCAACAGTACCCAAACAACAAGACTAGCTTCTCTACTTTAGGGGCAAAAGTAGACCATTTTCATAAAATGTTCAAAATTACATTCCTGAATACTACAGTTGCCTTTCTCTTTTCTTTTTCCCCCTCCCCCTCTCCCCTCTCCTCCCCTCCCCTCCCATCTCCCTCTCCGACATTTGGCAGATATTGGTAAACTTCAAGGAAAGGCCCAAGTGTCATACTATTATATTTAAATATATTTCAGGATTCACCTCCCATAACACACAAATATTATTTTCATACCATGATATTTGCATTTGCAATACCCTTAAATGCCAAAACTTCATCAAACATGATTCTGCAAATGTTGCTCAGCTTTTCCAAAAGCCAAGAACAAGGCTAGGCATACACTTAAAACTAACAAAACTAATGAGGTTATACATAGAAGAATTAACCTTCTTTGATGTAAAAGAGCATAGCAGAATTCAAAATGCTATCTGAATAATAACAAATTTATTAGTAGTCTCTGGAGATAAATTAGATTTCTTGCAAAGATAGCTGTTACTCTCAGAAACAATTTAAGTGAAAAAATTCTGCACTATTGCAGCATTGGGAAATGCTGAACACAGGATGCTTGACTTGGTTGTGCCATTCACTGCCTCCATCTAATCATGATTCAAGAGGTGAGGGTCCCTTGAACAGCACCTGGAAGCAAAAGGATTTGTGGCCACATTTGGCCATGAAATTCAGTGGTCATTTTATTTTCAAAGGGATTTTGGCTCTCCAGGCCTGAGTTCAACCTGTTACTTCCTAGTTCCTTTTCTGGCTTAAGAAACGAAGACCTACTTGTTTAGAGCAGGTCTCAAGACCATCCAAATGTAACCTCTACAGCCAGGACTCAAACACAGGACACCACTAGCCACTATCCTCATTGCTTAAATTCATGTGACTTAGTTGTAAATTAAGTGACAAATAGTTTTACTCTCAATCCAATCTATGCCAAGGAAACACAGGAACATGTTTGGAAACCAAATGCTCAGAAGAAACTAGATGCTAGGGATCCTTCTTCCTGTATGAATGCTGGAGTTACCACTCGCTTAAGTAACAGCTGGTGTCCCTTATTCCACCTGTGCTTTGTGTTAGAATGAAAAGCTGTCTCCAACAGCAAATAAAATACACTTGCAGTCTTTGTCTGCTGCTGCTGGCTGACAGCAAATGGCCTGCAGTCACATTGCTAAACATTCTCACCCTCCACAAAAGGGGCACATCCAAACTTCCATTTGGAAGTTACCTTTTGATTGTGTTGATGCCCAAGCTATGCCCAGAAGCTGTTGAAGACATGGAAGAAGTAGGGATCAGGAGGCAGAAATCAGCATTGGCCAAAACTGTGCCAGGTCCATCCTAAGACATCATTAGCATAGGTTACCAGCAACAGCACCTAGAAACCTTTCCTATAGTTTGTTTTACTTACACAGCAAAGCCTTCATGGGCAATTTGGAAATGAGAGATTTCCCTATTTCTCTATTGTCTGTAGAGAGGGTGCAGGGGAAAAAAGCCTAGTGAAGGGCCTATGATGAAGAATTATGAATCCAGGCTTGGCTGCCTACTTTGGAAAGGGGTCAGCAGATTGGGATATTACAGTGCATATGGGGCACCTTAAGATGTAATACTGAAGAAATTGTGATGGCCCATACTGAAGATTTTTTACTTCTGCATATTCCTAGAGTTGTCCAAATCCCAATAGGCTCAAGAACACTGCACGCTCAGGTTCAGCTCATGACTGTGCTTTGTCAGATTCAGGAACTATCTTCTACCAGTTATTGGATTTGGCAGATGTTTTCTGAAAACTCTGTCGCATGCCCAACATGTCAACTCTGCTGGCAGGTGCTGTTCTCTCTCCAAGACAGGTTTTGCAGCCCATGCAGAGCTTTGTGCCAAAACACCGTCTGCAGTCCTGTGACTGCAGCACAGATACACCTCAGGGGAGCCACAGGTAAGATGCTTTCCTTACCAGTCTTATCCATTTATTTTACTAGACAAATGGCTTAACTAACTCTGAAGTACTAAAGGTCTCCTTGGGTAGCAAACTGCCCTTAACTTCACTGGTTTCTATGAGAACTGACATTGCTCAGTAACTCCCTGGGTTTGCTCATCACCTTGCAGTATTATGTCCTAAAGGATTTTTGGGGGTGTGAATTGAATACAAACAAAGCAAGACCCATGACATTATCAAACTTCTATCATACATATATATCTTTTAAAGGTATGAGAGAAGCAAATGCAATCCATTACAATATATGAGAGAAAATTAGACACCTTGTCTTGATATTCACTTCTGTCAGAAAGATCATACATGGGATGAACAAATCTGTAGCTGATATTAACTAAGCTATGAGCATTTTTTTTAGTTATAGAAAGAATGGCCTTCCCCAGAGCCCCATCCAGACTGGTATTGAACACCTCCATGTACGGGGAGTTCATTCTTTGGGCAAACTATTCCAGTGCCTCACCACTCTTATACTATAGTTTTTTTTATCTAGTATCTAATCTAAACCTACCCTCCTTCCATTCTCCCATCCTGCCACCACACAGTCTTGTGAAAAGTTCCTCTCTAGCCTTCTTACAAGCTTGCTTAAGGTACTGGAAGGCTGCAACGTAAGATTCTCCCAGAAATTTCTCTCTACCTCTGACTTGACAGAGGGTGATCTACATAGCAAGGTCTTATAAAACTAAGTTTTTATTCCTTTCACAAGGTAAAACAGGAAAGTCATTAGCATAGTCTGAAGATTTATAAATAATATAATGATAGCTTGAGGGAGTTCTCTATCTATTAAATAATAATAATATTAATGCTAATCTCTGAGGCCGAAAGCCTCACAGTTTACTGGAGCAGGATTACTACTGCTAAATTACGAAAAGGAAACCTCAAGCTATTACTAGGATGAAATTTTTAATTAAATTATCAATTTCAAATAATATTAAAAATACCTGCAGAAATGAGCAATCAGATTAGGAAGAAAAAGCTGTGGCAGGATAGCCCACTGTTATTATACCCTAGAATCTGATCAGAGAATGCATACAATGCAAACCATCGTGCAAGCTATGATGCAAGCTCAACTGCTGGCACCAGGGTGCTGTCTTGGTGTTGAATTATACTAACACTGGACTGATTCATCAGATTTTGAATACACGTCCTGCTTTTTGAAGCTGGATTTGACAGATAAACTAGTCTGCTAGCCTGTAAATCTGTGACTACCAGTCCATCACTTTATAACTATAAAAACTCAGTGCAACTTTCATATGGCACTGTTCCACATACTTCCTTGAAATGTGGAGCTTCTCCCGGGAAGCAGGGACACCTCTTTATGGTTACTCCCCAGGGGTTAAGAGAGAGACCTGCCTGCTGTCTCATATGGTGAGTTATATCAATCTCTACTTAATGATTATTTCTTCTGCTAGCTTTGATAGAATTGCTTTAATATGATTGCTTTGATACAATGCACTATACTACTTTATGCTATATTATACTATATCAGTAGATTTTTTAACTTTTACACTGTAAAGTAAATAATTCTAAGTCTTCTTGACTAAGCCTGTTCACTTGTCTGTTCATTTGTCATAATAAAGATTCCATTTTATGTAAATTTATCTGTTTTGCTATTATTAAAAATCTGCAGGACAAAGTGATTTAATCATACCTCTCTAACTCCTTAAATTTAAAATGTTGACACAATCCGAGGCAAAGATAGGATTCAGCCGCACCTAAATTGTTCTCTGAGAAGGAGTTTAGAAAACAAGGAAGTCCTTTCTGCACCTCGTGACTCAATGGCAAGGCTATTTAATAATTTTGTCTAAGCCTTCCACTCTCTCGTGCCAAAAGCTTAATACATAGTTTAAAATTTAAGCCTATTTTTTGGCTTATTTTCTGTTGTTCATATTTTCTGTGTGTATTTTCCTTTGACTTAGCTCTCTTTATTCCACTCACATCTCTACTCCTCAACTTCAGATGAGTCCTTTTTGGCCCAGGAAAATGTAATACATTCGGAATGGGATATTCATGCAATCTACTTTGTTCTAAACCTTCTCCTAAAGCTGTCTGCTTCACTAGTAATGATTCAAAGCATCCAAGCAATAACATTTTTTAGTTCTTCATACCACTATTTTTATATATGTAAAAAGAAAATTATACGAATATTCTTTCATTATTTATCAGCTGAGCTGGGACATAAAAGCTAGGATTTCCAAGTAAGACAAAATACTGACAGCAAAGGAACCCTTTTGCAAAGCACTGGTCATCTGTAGATCTCACAGTGCTGTATAAAGAAGAATCAATATTATTAGTCTCAAATGCCTGGCCAAAGCCTGAGGCACAAACATGGCTTTCCAGAAGCCATGCTAAAGACTAGTGACAGGTTCAGAAACAAGGTACTTCACTAAATCATCAGGCTGATTCCTCATGTACTATACCAAACAGCTCCTCCTAGAAAAGTGATATCATAACTACTTTGCTTGGTAGAAAGGCCAAATAACTGCCAATAGGAGTTGTTTTCTCACAAGCATGCAAAAAAAGAGGAAGAATGGGTCACCATACACACATACATGTATATGTTGTGTTTTATTTATGATTATGTATTTCTTCTCTTCGCCTAATATTTTGAGTATTCTAGTGGAAAGGAGATGAAAGTTCAGGAAATACCTTAACACTGGAAACACAGGATACAGCAAAGTAATGAAGAGTTTCAAGGCACAGGTATGAGATACCATGTACTAAGTACATGCACTACACAAAGGCTGAACTACACTGAAATACCACCCTTCATCCAACCCCCTGCTCTCCCTCCTAATCAACCACATTACTTAAGAAAACACTGGTATAGGTGTTCAACAGTATCTGTACAGCATTTTTGTTTTGACTGTCCTGGGCAATTTAATTAAATATTGTTGATGATGCATTTAAACAGAAGTAAATACAGTTTATTTTTGTAACAGGTTATACTTGCATTTTGAATGTTTATTTGCCGTTTTGCTAATTTTCAAGTTTTAATCATGTGCAATGACACACTAATTTGCAAGGTTCAGCTAAACTAAATACATTCCCTTTTCTGCATTCTGTTAAATAATTAAAAAAAACTCCAACAGATTGTTAAACACAATTTTGTATTAGAAAAAATCAGTATGTTTTGCATGTAGAATTATATTAACTAAGTTGCCCAAACATTTTTAATGGTAGAAGTGTTGTCTGAGCTCCTAAATAGCTCCTCTAATTTATACCATGGATATTCTTGCTTATTTGTATGAAAAGTTATAAACCAGCCATAGTTTTTTTAATTATGACTATAAAAATTAATAGGAAAAAGAGATCATTTCTCCAACATGTTCTAAATTATGAGACAGAAATACAATAAATTAATGGAATATTAGCAAAACATTACATCAAATGCTCTAGGTATAGCATAATTCTGTAATAAATACTGCTGATATTCCACTTAACCACAGTAATTTAATACAATGTATCTGTGTTAAGTCCTGAATAGATTGTTAAGATTTGTACAAACTATAGTTTGAGACATTAACTGATTGCCAGCAGAAATGAATTAACAAATAAAAATGTTATTGTAATCAACATAGGAATGGTGGTTACGAGTATTTGTTCTCAAGCACCACTGCCTTACAGTTTGCATTGGTTTCTATTCACTTTCTGTACCTTCCTGGCCACAGTCAGTTGTGCAGCCATTGGTGGTGCTGCCCCTATTTCATCTGCACCTGCAGGAACTATTCTGGAAGAGGACATAAGAGCACCTAGCTCCTGGCTTCCTTTTCTGAGGGGTCTTGGGCCTTTCTCCTCTTGCACCCTTAGATTGCTGTAGAACTGGCATGTCCTGGGAGCTCTGGAGTTGCTAAATTTGTGTGGGTTGCTTGGTGCTGCCAAGTCTGGTTGTTCCCCTGCATGCCAGCCACCCTGGGCATGTGCAATGGCTCAGCCCTGCACACATGCATTGCATTTAGTGCTTCCAGGGTATACAATAGTTTTGGTGCTCTTCCACTGAAAATCTCTTAGCCCAATGCTTCCAACAGGTAACCAATTTATTGTCTGTATACAAGTTCACTGCCTTGGGAGTGTGTCACTAACACTGGTATTTATTGTTATAAAGCCACAGCTTCTCTGTGCATGTGCATGACTTACCATACAGGACAGGATAAGCTGCAGTATGCAGTATGCAGTTCTCCTCTCTGTGAGACTAGGAGGTGATAAACCTATTAATGCTCTGGAACAGAAAACTGCAGACATTTCACTCTTTATCCTCAAGCACTACAGTCCACAAATATCAGGATTACTAATAATGATAAACAGAAACATGTAGGCAGTAACAACTTCCACACTTTAGTTATATAATGAGCTACAATTCCAGACTAAGCTTCATCTGGGCTCAGGAACAAAGCCAACAGAGCTTGTAAAACCATCAAAATTATTTAAACACATTTAAAACAAGAGAGAGTAAACTGAAACACTTGGTTATTAGAAGGTGAATAAAGGGCTGTAAGGGATGCAAAGAATTAAATGAGTCTCTATCTACATAAAATGTCTATGTGAATAAGCATCTGTATGCATAAATCTACTCTACGGTTGCACCTTAAAAATTCATTCATTCAAAAGCTCAATGAGGATATCAACCACGGTTACCACATACAACAAATGAATGTCTTCTTATGGTATGTAAAAAGACAGCAGCATGCTAAGGACACCTAAAAAGACAGTATCTAGCAACCAAGTCATTCAGTTCATCATAACCAGTGCAGAACAAACATACTTGCAAATGCAATAAAGGCTCACCATTTCATACAAATTGTTCCTGTTCTTGTGCAATAGTTCTGACAGCAACAAGCAACCCAGTGAGTCATCCATTTAGCAATTTGAGCAAAGAAGGCATAAAAGGAAATGGAAGCAATCATATAAAATCGTGTTCTTTCCAAACTCTGTCAACCGCAGACTTCTAAGGAGCTTTTCCCAGTTTTTATCATGCTTTTTCTTTACTCACCATGGCACAAGCCTTGCCTGAACCCAGCTAACTCTGAATTCCTGAGTGCATGCACTCAATAACTTGTGCAACCACTGCTATTTTCATGAAGGGAACACCAGCTAGAGTGTAGCAGTAGTTCTTGCTATACTTGCTGTTCTTTCACTTTTCTGACAGTTCATGTCCCAGCCTTATCCTGCTCCCTTTAATCTGCTTCCTTAGATCCTCCCCACCCATACTCTGGCAGAGTTTCTGCATTTCCTGGTGCAATTTCTTGTCCATAATATATTTATCTGATTTCTGAGCAAGTCTTGTTTATGCATTAAATGCTGTATGAGGATGCGGGAAGGACTCATGCTCAGAACTTTGCTCTTACTGGCAGATTAACATCTAACCACAAACTTCAAAACAGCAAACTACACTTTGAAATATACTCAAGATACTGGAAGTTCAGGGCCATTTTTCATCCTGCACTTGGAATCAGATTTGTCTGTCAGCAAAGTGTTGAGAGTACAATCTCTTACTTTACATACTGAACGCACAGGATTTACTGTTGTTGCTAAACAACACTATGCAACAACAATATGCACCTGGGTGCCATATTTAAGTCAAGTGCTGAGGTTACCCTCCATGCCTGCACACCACTCCTCAGTTTATATGTGGCTGAATGCTCCTTTCCCATCAAAGATCTACTCAAACACCTACTCTTTCACTCTAGCAAGTCCCTCTTTTTCACTTCTCACTGAAGTAATCTTGGCTATTAGAAAATTTAGAAAGTCTTAAGTGTGGGGTAACTGTGAAGTAAGCAGGTGGCAGCAAGTGTGGGAGTTGGCATGGGACAGTGAGAGAGGAATGAGAACTGCAAGGCAGATACATGTCATAAGCCCTGTGAATTACAGGAGAAGAGCATGAATCAGTAAAGTAGGAAAAATGGAAGTTCTTTAGTCACCTCAAATAGTTGATGCAACTCTGGAAGAAGTGATTCTGAGAAAACCTTTTCCTCAGGAAACTGCATGATCAACACATGGAATTTGCAGCATTCGAGATGTTAGGGGCCCCTTATTTCTCTCTGGTCTAAGGGAACTGCACTATTTACTTGTCATCCCTCTCAGCAGTCCAGATGGTATAATTATAGCATCTGATGATAAAAGAATTCTTCTGATAGTATCTTTTTTCCTAGTTTAGGAAAAAAAATAAATATGGGTTAGACAACCTTTATTCTTGTGCAGCTGCATCTAAAGCTGAGCTTTAACTGCTCTACGTACAAAGCAGAAACATCAGGCATCTCCAGACAAAAGCTCTGTCTGAGATTTTTAGCTTATGAAAACAGCTTGTTTTAGCAGCATCTAGATAAGCATGTGACAGTGACAGGGTACCCTTTGTGCTCTGCACACAAATTGTAAGCAACTGTCTTAGCTTGAAAAAAATACTTTTGACAACTGAGTAAGTCAGACAGCCAGATCATAATAGATATGGAATATTACTGCTGTTTTACACACAGGGGACTAAGGCAATTGCCTGAGGCCAGCAAGTTACTGTAAAACAGCTGGGAAGTGAATCTTGTATCTTGAGTCCTATGCAAATAAAAAAACAAATTACCCTTTCTCTAAGAATCTCAGCAAAAGATATTATGTAGCTATTTTTCTGCATCTGTGGTACAATAAAACATGCAACTGTAAAGATGGAGAGAGAGGGGGAAGGGCTTATGGGAAATATTTATAAATAGCATAACATCTATATAACAGTAAATGGACAAATGCTGAGAATGCTTTCAACACATGGAAGAAGGGCTTAAAACCCGACATTTTAGGATTTCAGATTTCACCCATTGTGGTTGGAAAACACATAAGCATTGCAGCTAGCCACTGCTAGCTTTTTGCTCGCTAGAAAGCACTAACATTAAAAGATATAATTTAAGAAAGCAAAATTTTTTTAAAAAATGTTCAATTTATCTTTGTTCTCATTTAAAATGCTTTTCAGCTGTTGTCATGCTTTTGTGTACATAATATGTGAAGTATTGTTATCAGCCATATGCTGGGTTCTCTACTATTTTAAAAGATTTCATGAAATCTGTTTAGGGCCTAAACCGAAGCTCAAAAGTCACAAACAGGGCCTAGTATTCTAATGCTCTGTACCTGCTACAGGTTAACATTTTATGAAATCTCAACTAAAGAAACAATTTGTTGTGTAGGGTTGAGCACACAAATTCTGTATGACAGTCTTATTTTGTAGGTTTCTAGCACCAGCAGAAAAAAAGGAACAAAACCTCCTATATTTTGCACTGCTTGTTTGCTTTCTTGTCATAAGTTTCCTGAACAAAGGCTGATTACTGGGAGAAGACAAAGCTTTTATCATTACGCCAAGTATGAAGAATTTTCAAGGTAGCTCTAAGGTGGTTTTTTTTTGTTTGTTTGTTCCCCCCGCCCCCGTATTTCAATTAGTCTTGTAATTTGAAATTCTTATATTTTTTTTTCATCAATACAGACTTGGCACAGAAAGGTACTAAGACTCCAAATTACCAAAAGAGAGCTAAATACCTGTGAACACAGGATCGTAAGATTTGACAAAAGCGTAGACAACACACAAATATAACTGGAAAAAGAGCATTTCTTCAGTATCATTAATTGTTTATGTGTTTACCAAACAGATTTGGTTATACCTCATTTAGTAGTATATTGCCGTGGAGAAAGCTTGTTTAAGCGCTACATTTTCAGACAGATAAAAGTATGAATTGATCTGTGTGAAATTACCAACAACCCCTTTGTACCCCCCTATATATTAGACATATTCAAGACACATCTATGGGATGTGCACTCCTTCTTTCCTTCCTGATACAAATCAAAGAAACAATATAGATCCCTATAATGAACAAATAAGTACTTAAACTCAGGAGAATCCATTTGGGCCTGAGAAGAATCAGCTGTATGCACAAAAGTAAGAACACAGGCATGAATCAGTTTCAAAAGTAAAAAGGAGAAAATAACAAAAACAAAGAAGGAATTACTTTACAACAGAAAACCACTTTTCAGGTAAGATGTAGCAAATATTAGCAACACTATTTTCTACATTTTTAACAAACACATGATTCTGTTATAGATAACTATGCAAACTATTCTCCCCTTGTTTCAGAAATGGTTATGATAGTATTGAGGGGCATTTTCAGGTGTTATTGAAGGGAACTGTTATAAGCAATAAGCAACCTCAGCTTTTTTCCCTTTGTGACACCTGAACTTTTCCCCATCAAATGTCAGTTTTACGTAATAATAGCTAATTTACATGTGGTTTACATGCCAATTACAGTATTGATATTTTCCAATTTTCAGAGTTTTATAGAAACATTATTTCCAAATCTGAGACTTAAATTGATAAAGTTAATAGTCCAATCATTGTGTTTTGTAGATTAATTCAAAAAGCTTTTGGATGAGTAAGAAATATAGTTGAAAACATTCCACTGAAAGAAAGAATTTACTACTTCACATCACATGAATAGTCTCATATTGTTCTTGTAATGTGTTCCAATAAAGATCTAACATATTTCTACTCCCACTGAATTAATTTAATCCAGTTTCTCACCTCTGATGGAGCTGAAGATAGTTTAAACCACGCTTTATTTTACAGTAAAACATCCTAGAAGTGATTCCACAATCACTTACCTAGCTTTGTCACAAGTGGTAACTAGAAGTGAGCACTCCAAAGACTTCTGACCACAATAACTAAAGAACTTATGTTTTCTTTTAATGAATTAGGATTAGTCACAGGCCAATTTGCAGAATGGCATGAATTCTGCAAAAAGACTTTATCAAACTCAACTTTATTATGAAATAAAGTTGTAGATGAAATTCAGTATATAAGTATTAATGGGCACATGTGGAAAAGCAATCATTAACTTGAAGTACCCCACTGCTAAACTGAAATCTGGGGCGTTATAAAGCAAATTACATATTTATCAAATTACAGTCTTCAATGCTGGATCCTGTGGAAGTCCTATGATTAATGCTCTGGTTGCCTCCTCCTTTACCTCTATAACCTATATTCAAAGGCACCCAATGCCACAGAATCTCATTGCTAAGCTCCAAAACTTGCTGCAGTCAAACTGATCATCTACAGCACCAGGCTGAAGAAGCTACACAGAGGTAGGCTGATTTTTTCTGCAACATGTGGGATCTATCTTCAGATCCTCTGGGATTTACTTTTCATGACAGATAAACTGCAACACACCAGTCCTTTAATATCTTCAAGAATAAATGGGTTTGGTTTGGCATAGCATGCATGATTACTCCTATGATGTTCTATAGTTTAATGCTAACAACATTCAACCTCACAGAAAGAAAAAACCCCAAAGTATTAATTAGTTGCCACCAAATCAGTTTTTTGCCTTTCAGTATTAATATCTTTAATTTCAGAAACAGATTAAACCATTCTTAATTTTCATACATAAATCAGTGCAGCCAATATACTGCAAAATAGCAAAGCGTTATATGAAATAGAACTCATATTGACTTCCATAAATACTTTCTGTTGCTTTCTGACAATTAGCTGTTTCAGAGCCCTTTTGAGGCAAAAGTTGCACCTGGACCACCCTGCTAATGAAGTTTGATTAATGCATGTGACTCTGCACCTATTATACTTTCAATTTCTACAATATTTTGGAGCAGTAAATTTGATAATTTTACTGTAATGAGTGGAAAAAAAAACCAACTTCCTTTTCTTTGTTTAAACACTTGATCTGAAAACTTATTAGATGCCCTTTCATTGGTATAAGGAACATAAAAAGTTTTCTCTATTAATACTCTTTATGCCATTCAGTGACATTAGTCCACCACGACATTCTCAAGAATAATTTTTCTTGAAGCTGAGTATTTTTAATGCACATTTTCCTTGGTTCAAAACTTTCTTAATTTGATAGATAACAAGTTTTCCAGATAGAAGCACAATGCAAATTAATCGAATGGTATAGCGACACTTTGAAATCTCTTTCCTGATGTTTATTATTTGAACTTAATTTTTTTTTTCTTTTTAATGGAATTAACCAGTCAAATCTCTATTTTAAGCAGTAAGAGAACACTCTAATGTAGTACAGCTTGGTGTATGTATAGTATTTACTGATATGCATCTGTCAGCATTGTTTTTCCAAGCTGCTATTTTATCACCCATTTTTTTTACTATTACATAACTGGGTTTTTTATTTTGATTGTCTTCAAAAATTGCTTAGCACAAGCAAACACATTTTTTAAATTACTTTCTGAACAGCACAAATGCCAATACAGATTTCTTTGGGACCTGTCTGTTGCTATGAAAGTTAAATATTTCTATTATCTCTTTCTTAACTTTTAATGGCAAGTAATCTATTGAAGACTCTTCCTTCTACCTACGTAATAATTTAGTATCTTTTGAAGACCAAGTACCTTGCTGAAAGCTTTTTTGTCTTTGACTAAACTTTTTAATTACACTTTCAAAAATGTAATGGATTTGTGGTGCCTGACTTTGCTTTGGAAAAGCCTATTGATCTTGCTCAATACATCTATCTTAAATGTCTATTATTGCTATTTTTTCTTATCAAGCACGGATTTCAGACTAATTCACTGTTTCCAGCATCCCTCCTGGAAGTCATTTTAAATTGATAGCACATTTGTCCCATTTCTTTCATGTGCCTACCCTTAACTTAAACAACAGAGTATCCACATTTTTAAGATATTAAGAATACTTGAGTTCCTTGAAAACCTCTGAGTACTATTGAGGCTGGGTGATTTATTGGTGTTTGTTTTATTGATCCATTCAAAAAAATCACTTGTATGACATTTCAGCTTAGGGTATTTCTTGATTAGTTACCAAAGAATATTGGATCCAGAATGGAACACTCTCCAACGTCTTCCATAAGAAACATAGATAGAAAGCACTTTATACTTCTCTGCTACAGCCTTATCCTCTTTGAAAGACCCTTTTGCTTCTGTTATCCACCAGAAATACTCGAACACTACCAGCTTTCTGTCTGGTTGTGACAGGTTTTAGAAATATGAACTAATGATGACTCTAGTGTTTGGATCTTATTTACTATTTAGTTGCCTTTTTATTTTCCTTAATATTGTATTATGTAATGGCTACCATGGTTTTCTTACATGGTTTCATGCTTCTGGGGAAGAGTGGGGCAAGTTTAATTATTAGGGGTTTTTTTAGATTTAGGAAGCTGTTCCTTCAAGTCTTTTTTTTAACCTGTTTTAGATTTAATGCCAGAACTTAGCTCTTTCCTGGTTTGACCATTTGAACAGAATCTGTCTTTGAAAGATGTCTTTTATTTCTAAAATTTTTCTTTATTCTGTTGTTTAACTACATGAAATTCTTCCAGTCCTCTTAAAAATCTTTTCTGATCAGTGTGATAATCTGAATATATATTGCCTGCATATAGCCTCTGGACATGTGAAACTCTGAGGTGGCTCTCTGCCAAAAAGCCAAACCTCACAGGAAAGATTTCCCCCTCCCTCTCCCAAAATGGCAAAAAGTAGCAAGAGAAAAATTGTACATATATATATATTTACATATATTACATATATAACATTTACATACTATGTAGAACGAGACAGGGACCCCTAAACAACCCCAATAAGGGACAAAGGGGAAGGGAAAGGGAGACAAAAAGGGAAAAGACAAACAAATCTATACAATCTAAACTCAGGAATTAATAAGTAGCAAGCACAATAGTATAAACTCACAAGTTTTCTTAAGAAAAAGAGATTCTTAACCTCTGCCACTGGACCAGACAATTAGCCCTCAGAAGAGGCCTTGCTCAATGCAGATAAGCAAAACCCAAGCACCAAGGTCTGTCACTGAGCTAACCCGAGAAGGAAAAGAGGGAGACCACCTCCTCCTTTGCCTTATATACACCTGATTACGTAAAGACATGGGATGGAATACTTCCTATGTTTTGACCCTGTTATTAAGGAAGGCCTAATAAAACAACCCATCACAGGACATTTTATATTTTTTGACATTTCTTAACTGTTTTCCTGACTTCTATACAGCTTATCTTTTTCAATATCATGTTACTGCAAGAGAATTGTAAAATTTTGCTTTGTGTTTGTTCTCTGACATTTTCATTTTAAAAAATGTATAAATATATATAACAAATTCCAAGTGATAGTAGTAGACCAGGAAGTACGTCAGCCAAAGGCTGGACCCAAATAGCAAAGCAGAGGTACTTTCAGTATGCTAACAACACGACTAATGTGATTTTCCATTTGTGTTTTCAGAACGTATTTTTTGAAAGTAGATCCTTCACTCAGCTGAATAAAATTCGTATACTCACCAAGATTCATACAGATGAGACAATATAAGGACTGCTGAGCTTGTCGCAAAGTAAATGGCTGGCTACCCTTTTCTCCCCTGAAAAATCTTAGTATTGTTTTTCATTGATTCATATTGCTTTCTGAGGTTATTGCCTTCTTTAAAGTCAGTGTGTTTCCCTTTTAAAGATAGGTATTCACCGTTACTACATTATTTTGGTTAGGGACAATGATATTATGAAATATTGTTTTACTGAAATCTATAGATTTAAATTCATACTTTATGAAACCTTAACTGGCTATCTGATGGCCAAGCAGTCAATCTTAGCTTTCTGTAGAAGTGTTTTCTACCATAGTACACGAGCATTTTGCAAGAAGCTTCCGTTAAAATCACAACAAAATGACAGCCTAATTTTTCACTAGTATGCTAAAAGAACAACTGAGTTATGGTTTGTTCTTTATTTGTTGAATCACACTGCAGTTTGAGAAATTAGTCTTGAGAGATCATGCTGTGTTTCCATAGCAATGACTTCAAGTTATAAAACCAACTCTGAAGTTCAGGTCCTGCTCTCAGATACACAGTGCTCATTTCAATATTAAAAAAACCAAAACCAAGCCAAAACAAACAAACAAAAAAGCCAAAAAAACAACACACCACCTGTTACTGTGTTGGTTCTATACAGAGCTAGCAACAAACCTCTTCAAGGTTTTAAAAAAATCCATTTTAACTAAATAAAAATGTCTTATATAGTCTAAGTAGAGATCAAATTTAAAATCAAAACTTATTTCCTAGAAGTGGCAAATCAGCTCTGAATGCAATAGCAGAAATCAACATTATCTAATAAAATAGATGTATTTCTCTCCAATGTAGATTATAGTCAGCCAATATACACTTTTGCTGCTATGTTGAGAGCAGTTTCATTTAATCACTCCCGAAGTTCTCTAATTTTGAAAAGTTCAGCTGATTTATACCTATATTTTCAGATAAAAGACCATAGGAAATGAACTTGATTATTCTGATTACTTCTGACTATCCACATTACTTAACTACTAGAATCAAGAAGTGAGCCATTCTGGATCACTCCATGAACAATGACAAGTACAGATCTGGGAACTGCTTAAAACTGCAACAGATTTTCTGTATCCAGTCATTTTTTTTTTCACAAAAAAATGGGTAAAAAAAATGTGGGGGGATATATTTGCATACTATATTCTAAGATCAAAATTCACTTTGCAGAATTTCCCCATTTTAGAATGTGCTGCGCCAGCTTTGAATAGCAGCAATAATGGAATATACAGAAAAGAATTCTCTCCATAAGATCATCGCATTGTATGATAGCACAAGTAACCTCTTTCTTGACTCCAGCTTAACAGACTGTACCTTTCCATTCGAAAAACACTGAAACAATTATTATAGGTGCAAGATATTTTTCCTCCAAATCTATCAGTAAATTAGGTCAGAAAATTAAGTTTTCAAATTTTTACGGCACTAAGCTTCTGAATATTCTATTCTTTTCAGATTATTTTTTAAAAATGTGACTAAAGTGAATTTTAAAACTGAAAGCTATAGGTGCTTTTTGTTGTCTCACTGTTTCCTCTATCTACACCGCCCAGCTGAAGAGAACAAACAAAAATGTAGTCTGCTCTATCTTATTTATCTTTCACATAAAAGAATGCATAGAATATGCCTTCCATATGCTGTATAGAAAGGGATTGGATTTGATAAACAAGAGGCAATAAATACTCTTTCATAGTTATGTCTTTCTTCTTTCTACTAAATTTGCATCAAGTGACATGAAATACCTAGGAGATATTTTATCTACTAAAATGCAGAAGTATCTCAGAATCACCCATTAAAGTGTCAATTACAGGTACATGTATAAGTTCAACTTTCAAATAGACCTTGTGTTGATTACCTTTTGCATTTCCTGAGACCCGGAATTTTCAGGAAATCTTTTGCATCATGGAGCAAAATACCTTAGCTACAGGAGAGAGTCACTTAAAATGTGCTAGAAGAAATATGAAATTATTAAAATATTCTACATTTTAAAATACTTTAGACTTGTGTTCAGAAATATATAACACTATGTGCATCAATTAGATTTAATTTCTTTCATACCAGTGTAGTTAGTTTGCTGGAGTAACAAGACACATTTTTCAAACACCAAGGACGTAATTTCACATTGATGTGATAAATAAAATGGCAACACTTACCTTCAAGACTTTTGATACCTGAACAGCACAATATACTGTCAGAAAGGAACAAATACTTCTTTGACCCTGTTGTAGTAATCAGCTGTAAACCATTCTTCTGCAAGGCTAATTACTTGTGAACCCACTCCTCTTAAACTTCTGTATGAACTGTGAACTTCAGTTTTACTTTGTCAATATACAGTTGTACCTCAGGACTCAAGAGATACTTGCAACACTATGCAGTAGTGAACTCAGTAGCTTCATAAGACGTAATAAAAATAGGCCTAAAAACTTCAAGAGTATTGTCTGTTTAAAAACATTGTGATAAGCATGTTTCCAGTCTAATTAAATTCTACATGCATATAGTAATAGAAAAATAAAAATTAACTTTCTAAACTCCTATTATTAAAAAATCCCATTATTGCACACTCCTTTAATCACAGTTTTTGGGGACTTATTTATTGTTCATGAAAGCATTAATAAGTAGAAAGGTCTTTGTAAACATCATAGGGAATTCAAATCATTGCTTACTTACAAGTAGCAGAATCCAGCTTGTCATTTTCTTACAATAATAAAATACTTTAAAAATAATTACTTCAGTTAATGCACGTATATAAATAGACACACACACATTTTTATATATCTAGGTAAGCAAATGCATCTCTGTCAGTCATGCAGGGTATTAAAAGAAATGTATTTTTTTATTCGTGTTCAATACATATCAAAGATACACTATCCACTCACAACAAATTCATATCTATACAATATGAAATTCACATCAGGCTTTTCTGCTGTGCCAGTAATCCCACAGATTCTCTTTACTGAATATTAGAAGTATGAAATCCTAGAAATACAGTAACTTTAGAAATTTATGCAACATTTAATGTGCTGGTCAAAAAAAAAGATAAAAAAGGAACCAAACATTAACACAATCTTAACCAAGTAGAAAGATGAGAACCAGGACCTGTAAAATACTTTAAGACTGGGAGAGAGATTTTCAGCTTATATTAAGTGACAATTTGTCTGTAAATACTTTATTTCCTCCTTTTAGGTTCACAAGATTAAAAAAAAAAAAAAAGTGCTTTAAATTACAGTAAGTCCTTGTCTACATGCCCAGAGATATATTTTGCTAGCAACATAGTGCTGAAAACACTCCAGTGAAATGTTTTCAAGAGAACCCAAGAGGTGCATGTGAAATGTGTTAATTCAAACTACGCAGAGCATATACATATCAAGTTTTATAATAAAAATGTTTTCACTAAAGAACCTTCTGCTTCAACAACCTCTTGAGAGACAAATCATTGGCACCTCAAAAGAAATGCACTAGACAAACACATGAACATCAGTACAGAAACTATAGTCACAATAATCTACAGCTTGCCACTAAAATGATAACAGTGTATGCACACGTTTTCCCACAAAATTCAGTACAAGATTATAGATTTGAGAAACATGCACTACTATACAAGATTGAATGCATATTCTTATTTCAGAGTTGATGTATTAAGCTTCAGTTCTGAGACAGCTCACAGAACTAAAATAACTTGATCACAACTGACAGAAGCAGAAATGAACATATAGATTTCCTTTTAAAAATATGTTCTCTTTTACCACCAAGACTTCTTGTCTCAGAAACCATTTCCCTTCTGGGGATACTCAGTCAGTAGTCTGTGATTGATTATTTCAGGTATTTCTGTATTTGCAGAGGCATAGAATGGCATGATGTCTTCTAAAACTTCCCATAGTGTTTATTGCCTAATCTATGTAATTTTAGTGTAACACTTTAAGTGCTATAAAATACCATAGTAAGATGAGTCAAATGCAATTAATCAGTGTAAAAATATTAAAAACAATCATTACGGTATTTTTTTCCATTAGTCAAGAAATAAAAGGGGTGTGAAGCGAAAGTGAAATAGGATCTGGATATTTCTTAAATTCTATTTCAGATCTCAAAATCATTACAAATGTTCTTCCCTCACTCTCAATTTTGACTGCATTTTTTTCCCCCTACTATAATCTTAAAGCTTGGAGCAACCACCTTCTTAAACATATTCACCTTTCTCCTCTCTCACCCCAGTAACTGTGCCCTTGTAACAATCTTATTCCTTTGCATTTGTACAAATTGTTTCCCACAGACCTATTTTTACTCAAATTTCAAAAAAGTATCATGATTCCAGCTACTGCAATAGCAGTAGCAACTGCTATTCCATCAGCGTTCCTTAGGACCATAAAATTCAATTCTCAACTCTGAAATAATATATCTGGTTGCATATTTATGTTTTAAAATACATAAAGTACATAAAAATACAGTAAGTGTTCAGGGGTGATGAATTTCTAGGCACTTCATTTTCATTCTTTTCTGCAGAAATTCTGTAAATTCTTTTAAAGGTGCCATTAGACATCACTGTGCCATGGCCTGAACCATTTATTGGCAAGGGCTTAATGATACCTTTACAGCAATTACAAAAGTCTTTCAGAGTAATGAAGATCCATTGCATTGTTACCAGGAATTGTATTTTAAACAAGACAGATCACCTCAGTTGTACAATACTCGACACAAACTTCAGATGTTTCTATACACAGCAACAAAGGATGACTTTTATTGTCACGGAGAAATAAACTGCCACTGGGAGAAAGCAAGAGCTGAAAGGTGGGTGCAAAGTTGTCAAGACCAGTAAAGTGCTCAGACAACTACAGTGAGAAAAGACCAGTGGACGACAAAAGTTTAAGCACAGGGAAAACAAAGACACTTGTCCTTTCAAAAGGCTTGACTTCAGAAGATTTTCTAATAACATATGCAAAAAATTTAATCACTTCCTCAAATTTAAAATAAATATATGAACTCTTTGGGCTGTAAAAGCATAAGCACATATAAACCAATTACAAAAAACAAATTATGTATATATTTAAGGGATTCATAGTAAAATAAGTAATAGCATTTTCCTTAATAAAGGGAGTAGGTACCTTGAAAGTGGTAAAAGTCTAACAAGTGCTTCTTGTGTCTCAGACACTATTTTGTGACTGTGGTCATACCTATGTCTATGTCAGATTATCCACCTGAGTATAAGTAAAACAAAATAAGCATTAGTAAACATTTCAGGAGCATTTCAGACCTTGCAGAAATGCAGTAGAAAAATGCAAAAAAAAAAAAAAATGAAGAGAGATTAAAAAGACTCCAGTAACTCTAGAGGCACATTTCAACAAGCCAGGTTATATATCTGTCACCCAATTTTTGCACTTTTTTCAAGCAGCTGAGGGCATTATATGACACCTCATCTCTTGAACAACTGCAGAGAAATGACAAGAGAACTAAGTTGTAAATAAGAGAGATACATAAGCAAACCTTTTTCGTGCCAGAAAGACTCTTAAAAATATTAGTAGTAACTGGCTTATGTTTATTTGGAATGACAGAGTTTTCTGGAAAAAAACATACTAGTTTGGCTTGATTTATTTTTTAACCAGAAGTCCTCACATTCACCTTATGACTTTATGGACAGATCACACTGAGAACTGAGTAAAGAATGCCATTTTCATGGGCCCTGCTGAAATCAATGGAATTCTAATGGTTACTAGTGGTCACAACAGTTCTTGTATAAACTAAAACACAGGATCAGCACCTTTATATAATAAATGAAAAAAATGAAATAAACAACTTTAAAAAATCCATTCTGTTATGGATTAAACACTTGCTGCAAATAAACAAAACACTGGAATTTCTATTCCAAAGTTCAGGATTTTGTTATGAAATTCTACGAAAATTCCAAAAAAAGGACTGCTGAGGAGATATGACAATGTGACCTGAACCTTTCAGATCTCATAAAACCCCCAGTTAATAATCACAACATTTGAAAGGTGAGACTCTTAGGCCTGAAATTACTTATTTCCAGCTACACCACAGTATTAGAGGTAGGGTCAGTAGGGGCCTTACCTGAACGATGGCAAGATTTTAGTATCTACTATTCTGAATCCTGGACCAACTAAATGAACTACGTGAAAAATAGAAATCTCAGATTTCAAGTTAAACTAATAGGGTAGTTGTTGTCATTGCTACCAAACTAGGTTGCTCCTAAATCAGAAACAAAAAAGTATTTCCTACAATTGTATTTCTTGTAGGACTAGTAAGATATTAGGTTTGAAAACTTTAAACATTTTAAAAAACACATTAGATCTGTATCTGTAGTCAATTAGCAGACAATAAATAACAACGGAGAGTTTAGTATATTTTTTGTGTGTTTAAGAGTTTTTCCCCACTCAAAAAAACATTTTCCCCTCTTTCCCTCTGTTTCAAACATATTTTTTTTTTAAATTCAAAGCAACATAGAAAAAAACCAAACATGTTCCTCGTCAGCATCCAGTTATCTGCAAAAGCCTACACCATGTACCAAACAGAAAAAACGTAAGTAAACTAGGAGTCTTTGGAACTTTCAAGTGCTTTTTCTTTTTAAACAAAGCTCAGCATCAGACATACCTCTTCAGTGCTTTTACCAAAACTAGTCATATGTCAAGAACTCCCTGTAAGCAAGGCATTAAAAACAGATGGAGATTATTCCATGCAGTATAGACATGCATCCTGCAAGAAGCTATGAGGATAAAAATTTAGATTACAGCATCACTTTGGTTAGAAACACAGCTACAAGAATAAAGGAAGTCAGTAGAACTATGCCAATTTTTTGTTATACTTTGGTCATGTAGAGTTATCCCATGCAGGTGTTCTGAAAGCTCAGCATGCAAGTTATGGAATTTAAAAAAAAAACAAACCATAATTAACCCCTCAGATTTCCCTGAATATTCTTGAACTAAAATATCCAATATGACAAAATTGCCAATATTCTTATAATCTTTTTACTTTTCAAAATTAAAATTCAGTAGTAGTGCATATACATTCAAAACATATAATAAAGACATCTAATAACAGATTCTTCAGCTCTCAATTTCTTTCTCAATATAGTCAATGCATTAGGAAACAACTGCAGCAGGGACAGCTCACATAAGCCACTGTTCTTGTTCTTTTCTGTACTTCTCAGACCACTTCTGAGTAAGCTCTAGGTAAACATTTGGTTTATGGGGTTTATAATCAAGGTAAACCACCTGTCCGGTCCGTTTAGGGACAGCTTTTTCAATCTGAGTTCCCTCGTGCCATTCATTAAAAGATGTAATAGAGATAATTTCCGGTCGCACCAAAAGGGCTGCACTGAAGGCAGTCTCATAGTACTTCCCATTGACACGATTGCGGGTGTTGTGGTTGTTCCATGGTCGGATACTGGTATCAATATAGCCTGGGCCCACACTTGGTATAAACATTAAGTTGTTACTATCACAAAAGGCTTTTAAACTTGCCCAATTATGATGAGATGAGCCATAGGAGAAGCCATTGGTGGCAAAGTACGTGTACATTCCATCAAAACCACTTCTGTGAATGTCATGCTTATGTCTTTCTTCTACAAGAAGTGCAATGAATAACGCATCATACGGAGTATTTCGAATACTCTGGGATCCAGAAACAGTTAACAGATTGGCCCATATTTCAGGAATTGTTACATAAGAATCATAAACATAAAACATGGGAAGAAATCTGCCTGTGCTGGTCTTGTGCCTGTAAAAGGCTGGATGGCTTCCGTATCTATAAAGCAAACAAGTATTGTTAAGACAAAATTTGCCATTTGGAAAATGCTATTATACAGTCTGAGCTGAAGACGTCCTAAAAACTAATTTAAATAGACAGGGCATGAACTCCAAAATATAACAATTTATATACACCTTCAATCCAGTGTTTGCTGAGGTATCAAATAATGAATCTTCAAAGAACTTTTCAATTACTATAAATTAGTAACTGCCCTGGTTTTGGCTGGGACAGGGTTAATTTTTTTCTTAGTGGCTGCTAGAGTGCTGTGTTTTTCTGATTTAGCATGAGAATAACATAGATAACACACCAATGTTTAGGCTGTTGCTAAGTAGTGATTAGCCTAAATCAAGGACTTCTCAGTGTCTCATGCTCTGTCAGTGAGGAGCTGCACAGAAAGCTGGGAGGGAGCTCGGCCAGGACAGCTGACCCAAACTGGTCAAAGGGATATTCCATACTGCAGAATGTCATGCTCAGTATATAAACTGGGGGAGTTAACTGGAAGAGGGCTGAGCATTGCTCAGGGCTGGGATGGTGGTCTGCAGGTGAGCAATTTGTCTTGGGTTCTGCTATTGCCTTTCCTTCTCCTTATCATTAACATTATTAATAATACTATTAGCATAATTATTATAATACTATTTTTTCAATTGTAAAATTGTTCTTATCTCAACCCAGGAAGTTTATCTTTTCTTTTTGATTCACCTATAGTGCTGTGGGAAGTGGGATTAAACAACAACAGTAACTTAGTGTCAAACTGCGCTACAGTTATTAGTTTCCTCTGAAGGGCAATTCTGTAACTCAGTATGAAATAAGACAGTCTAAGCTGCACTGATAAACAAAACAAATAGCAGCTACACAGAATTTGCCAAGATGAATTAAAATCATTTAAGGTCAACATGTTAAAGCTCTAGGTGCTAGTTTGTCACTATAAAAATGTATATTTAATTTATATATCATGTAGCTAACATTTTAACTGCGTTAATCTGAAGTATAGTGACCTGTGATACTTACAAGCATTGAAAGCTACTTAGAGTATCTGTGTAAAATTCACATTTTAATATTTAAAAAACAGACTGAGTTTTGCACCACTGAAATATAAACAAAGTTCCTTACAGTTCTCTTCAATCTCAGTAGGCAATTTTATATATTCTTACAAGCTTTAGATCGTGGAAGTAAGTCCCCTAAACCAGCATGTAACAAACCCCAAAAGGAAGCCATTCTCAAATGACTCACTTGTCAACGATGTACTTGACATTGTGGTACATACTTCGATCATCTCTATCTTTGTAAGGTTCAATATGAAAAGTGACCTGAAAGATGATAAGACCAACACAAATGTTTTTGAATACATGAGCACCGTGTATTAAATGAAGCAAGTATCAGTCACAAAAAACATACTACTTCCTTACAGACCCAAAATTTTCATCACTACAACTCCTGCACTGCTAACATCAGAAGCTTCAGAGTCCAGGAAGTTTAGCATTAGAGTAAATATTTAGGTTTTTTACAGTTGAACAAAACACTGCTTTTGTTTTCTCTAGGCTACAGCAAGTGGTAATCACGTTTCAGAAAACTTGAAGAACTACAGAAACTAAAAATTGAAATAAAATATCTGAATGTCAAAGAATAGATTAACTAATGAAACACTTTAATATTTAATTTCTAACCAATGTATTAAATTTGCTATAGATAATGCTCTAAGGACCATGTTTCAGTGTCAAAATAGATTTTCAGATATGGGATATGAAAACTTTAATTTAAAATGTTATAGATTTATCAAGAGCAATAAGCTTTTGGAACTAAATTTAATATAATGTACTGCTACTGCTCTGAATGTCAAACTTGGAGCATATGGAATTAATTAACCTATATATGTGAAGCAATTCCAATGCACAAATGCATTTGTTTTCAAATATACAATTATGGAAGAGTACATTACATTAATCAAAGCACCTGGTTTTTCAGAAGCAATTTTAGAACAGAATGCATATAATAAAGTCTTTGACAACTCTGCAACAGTAGAAAATTTCCATTGCAGAGCCAATATCTGTCTATATTAAGTGGAAACAATAGAAAAACAGTATTAGACTAAATCACTAGGACTGACAGTACAGGTTGAAGAGCGCTCTAATTTCATCTTTCATTTCCAGTTACCAAAACCAGGCAAAGCAAAGGGGCATATCTTTCCACAGACTTCTATTTAGCAGACATAATAAAAATGTATTTTCAATATTAGTTTTGGTCTACTGACACTCCTAACACTTACTGTAATAACTTACTAGTGAAAGAAAGTTTAGAAACATTACAGTGAAGTTAGCATTTCCTAGTAGTATCTGAGTATCTGTATTCCAGTAATTATTCCAAGCAGTAACAGCAGCTTCTGTCATATTTTAATCAGTACCATACTATTACATGTATTTTCCTTGGTAGCTTATTTCATTTTGCCCTGGCTCCTTTGATACTTGAACGTTAACAAATTCTTTTAGGTGTAAGCAAGGTCATGATCTCAAAATACCTTTTTCTTTCTTTTTAATAGTTTACTATTACATACTGCAACCTATGTCATGTAATGCAATTCACACAGTGTTTTTAACAGTTTCAGAATTACTTCTGTATCTGATTTAATCTTCCTACTTTCCTCCTGCTTGCCAAGGAATCTACAGTTGCTCCCAGAGACAGGAAATTTCTCTGAGAATCTGCAACTTGCATGACCAACTAAAACCAGAGCAGATGAACAGGCTGTGTTTTCAGTACAGAGTAGAGGCAAAAACCTCCAGATATGAAATATATACAGCTCGTTAAAGACTCAAATGTATTACTTGGCAAGATTAAAATGCAATGCAATTTTCATTATCAAAAAAGGAAAATACAAGTTTTATTCTAAACATAAACAAAATCAAACCACAATTTTAGGTTTTACTGTTCACTTCACGTAATCTGTAATTAACTTGCTATTTCACCTATTTCAAGAAGGCAGTAACTTAGCCTTTCTATCCTGTCATGCCCTGGAGTAACCATAAAGTCCAAGCAGCATCTCTCTGACCTTACAGTCCACGGTAAATGTTCCTGGTAACTTCTGGGATAATGACATTCATTCAAGCTAGATCTTCTAGCTCTGCCTTTATTATTCATAGATTCCTGCTCTTGACCTCTACAATCAGGTGTCAGAAAGTTATGAAATGCAAAACATGAAGACAATCTTTCTTCTTTCTCAAAGTTCCTTAGTTTATAGATCACTGTATTCCATAGCATTTTGAAAAATGTAATACTTCCTTCAACTCCTAAGACTGACTGCACAACAACATATTGTCTTATTTTAAAAACTGTTTCCTGAAAAGAAACAGAAAATAAATATCCACAACACTATACCTTAGATTCTGCAAGCTAAAGTTGATTACAATACTTACTCTACTTATAAGGCAATATTGCTCAGGTCCTACCAAATTCAGTGCAATTCAAAGGTTTCTATGGCCGAAAAGAAGTGCAGTGTAATAGACAGAAACAGAAGCCACCACTACATGACAGGCTTTCCTGGTCTACAGTATGAATCAAAAGTAGTAAGCTCTTAGCAAGGTTTACTTTTCTAATTAGTCCTATTTTATGCATCTAAAAATACTTTACCTTTAGATTATATTTGTGTGCATAGTCCAAAATAACAGGCACCAAATCATCAGTTGGTTCTCCGTTTTCATCAGCCATACCTGGTGGGTACCATGAAAGCACTATTACACCTGAAAATACAAAACCTGAGTTTTAATTCGTGTTGTTTAACATATTACACATACACTGTAACACTGGCATGAGTTACAACTATTGTTTGATGTGAAACTTACATAATATAAAACAGAATCTCAAGTTACTTGTTAACCAGTTACAAAATCTCAGTATTCTTAGAGTGGATATTAACTCCTCTCTTTTCTTACAGGACTACAAAACAAACAGTGGCTAGATCATCTGTCAAGGGAACAGATCTGTGCTCAGCATCCTAAGCCTAACTGTTAAAGCCATTCCCTCCCTGCACAGTGTTCTAACTTTCAGGTTGTACCAAGAACAAAAGAGTGCTCCCCAATACGGCGTTACAGTTATGCCACAGTACAGACAGAGAATATAAAGATACATAGGGTTATAGAACACTCAAGAGGTGATGGCTATGCATGTGATGAAAGCTTCTTATTTTATGAAACTTTATTCTCCGCCACATTTCTTTACTGTACCTCTGGCTCTACTACAAAACAACCACTTAATACTAGAAGCAGTGACTGTAATCCCACACCTTCTTTCTTGCTAAAAGCAGTTACTATGGTGTAATCCACACTTCCAATAAAGTGAAATTAATTTAAAATCTATTATCTTCAAAAATGCTTGAGTAACTCTCAGTAATTTAAGGATGTTACCAGTCCTGTGGAAAAAAAAAAAAAAGACAACAAATAAAATGACCTCGTACTGTAATTTTTTCTGATGCTTTCCATTAAAGCAAAGGAACATGTACCTAATCAGAAAGGCTAAGCCCTTTCCTTCAAAAATAAAATGATGTCCGATAAACAAATTAGATCTTTTAGATGTGCAACTGGAAATAGTATCAAGAAGAAGGTAAGTCTAAAAGAAATACATGAAATACTGATGTAGAAATATTTTCCTAACAATGCTATTTAAAACACATGTAAGCCAATATGATTCTTTTTCAGTAGGTAAAAATTTAAATACACATGTAAAGTCATTGAGATAGGCAGTAATATTCTAACACTGTAACATTTCTAACTAAAAATTTCCAAACAGACAATTCCAAAATCAGGAAAAAGAAAGCATAAATTATAGTGAAGATGCAATCATGTTCTAACATCCAAACCAGAAGTCTGAGCTCACTGTACATAGAAGGTAGTTCAACTACCCTTCTCCATTCTCTCCACATTTTATCACAAAGTGAATCATAAATAACAAATTATTGCAAGACAGTCTGCTCAAGGACAAGAAAAATGCAATATTTTACTGCATTTTATCACATTATCTTTATTTTACACAAAAGGACTGAATTTAAACAAATAAGATGTAAAGAACAAGCAGAACAGCAGCAAAAAACTTGGTTATCTTGGATATATCCGACAAGACACTCTTCTATACCTTCAGGAAAAATGTAGAAGTTCAGGTGACAGAACTGCTGATCGAGCAACCTAAATTCACATTTGCATTGATCTTTCCCTGAGAAATACTACTTAATATTTTCTTTCCTGTGGTGGAAAAATAAAGTTACACACCACTTCAGGAGCTTAAAAGATGGACTTGACACTAAAAATAATACTATATAAATGTTTAAAACCTTAATGATTAAGTGAATGAAAATAACTGTCATTAGCAGTCTGAATAATTCTATGAACTATGGTCGTGTTGCTCCAACTATGTTTAGAGAAGCTGTTCAGAGCTTAATATTAGTCTGTGTGACAGTTAATTTTAAAGATTAACATAAAAAGGACTGGAAAGGTCAACAACAAAGAATGACAGCAAAAATATACTGGATATTCATATACATATAGTTAATCTTGTTTAGAGAAAGGGAACATCAATTTGTGTTGAAAGATGATAGTTTTGCACAATTAATGAATTAATATCTAACTGTTATTGCACACACAGAATTCAGAGAAAAAAAACCATTCACATATTTGAACAGACTGCTCCATAGACATGTTAACATGATTTACTGCAACCTGGTCTTAAAACTGAAGTATTCACCTCCAAAAATAAAATACACAGGCAATATATTCTAGAAATGTTTTCTGCATTTTTCATATATGTTATCAATACTTAAGAGCAAGTCATGAAAAACATGTAAATCATGTACCTACAGGATTACAAATACTGTTCTTACATTTCTGTGCTGTTACACTCATCAGGCACAGATTTGAAGATGTAGGTTTTGGCTGGGGGTTAAAACTCAAGAGATAAAAAGACATTTAGTTGTTTCAGACATTTCCTGAATTACACAGAAAAAATTGGAAGAATGGGTCAGTTGTGTTCACTGGCATACGTAAGGCTGGATAAATGAACAACATGCTGAAACATTAACACTCATTACCAGTTGAAGCTGAACGCATTTGTTTCATGTGGGCTTCTATGACAGTAGGGTCTTTAGAACTGTAAGATCCAAGTTCAGGGTAAAAGTTGGCCCCAATGTCCTCAGGTGGATTATGCCTTCCCTTTGGATAATTGTTCGCAATTTTGGGATCCCAATGTGGCAACAATGGATGGTTCCAGTGAATATATTTACCATTAAACTGTGGATTCCCATACCAAGTATAGTAGAATATGTGAAAGTTATAATTGGGAGAAGACAACTCTTCTTCCAACTTGTTTACAGGAGGCATAGATGCCTTCATGGTATTGACAGCAATACTATGCAAATTACTGACACGTGTTACAGTATCTCCTTGAACCCTATTTAGTGAATTCAGTTTACTGTCTAAGAGAACTGTCCGTTGTTGAAGCTCAGGCAACAAACCAAGTCCAAATGGATCTCCAAAGCCAGCTCTGTCAGGTCTGAGCGTCTTCAAAGCCATCATAATGGAGCAAATAAACAAAATAAAAAGCAACAAAATGATGCATGTTCTTCTGCGAAATCTTGCCATGATGTCATAGTTCAGAATCCCAACAGAAGGATTTTCACTGCAACTGATCAAAAGACAAATATTTTAAAGTCAGATTTCTTATTACCTAATTCAACAGTATGAAATGTTTCATAAAGTCTTTATGTAATAGAAATAACATGGAGACAAAATGTGATGCATACACTGACTGCATAAGTAACAGACTTCTGTGGGGAGTGGGGGACACAAACAAAACTCCATATTTTTAATTGAGAACATGTGTCAGAATCTGAGATTCTACCACCAAGGACTCAAATATTTTATAAAATATCTTAATTTTGAACTTCACTGCTATCGTAACCCAGGTAAATCCCATAAAATGAAAATTCTGGTTACGTTATTTCAGAACTATCACGTTTAGACAAGTGCTATTCTCGTAGAAATAGCACAGAAAACAGAAGAAAAAAGCAGAGGCCATGAAAGGAGAACAACAGAGCAGAGCAGGAGTAAAGGACAAAATGAGATATGATGGAACTAGCGCTTATGTCCAAAATGCAGATTTCATTTACTAACCTATTTACTGGCTTCAGACCAACAACCTTGTGTTTAGTTAACCAATACATTAACTAAATACTTGGGCAAATAAAACTCAAAGCAACGATGCTGTGCAACTTTACAGATCTAAGATTCTAATTTGTTTTCTGAATTATGTAAGCAAAAACCAACATAGCATTAGGGAAGTACCTCAAGCAGAAAGCCTGCAAGTTAGCTGCTGGCAGCCAGTTAAGTACGCCACAGCTGCCTGACCCTTCATGTAGAATTCTAGGGCTAAATTCAAAACAAGACCAACAGTACACAGCAAGATTTGAGCCCTGAAAGCAGGAGGAAGAAAATCAGTATAATGGAATGCCCGATGGCTTTATTTATAACTTTAAAGTCCTGTTCAACATTATCACAAGAGAACCAGAGAAAAGGATTAGCAAAATTTAGGTTACCACAGAATTATGTGGAACAAGATTATGCATAAAACTGACAACACTGAAATGGAAAAGCTAAGAATAAATTTCTGATTCAACTGTCATTACACATAGCATAGCTGTGATTTTGTATTTCCGTCAATGACCTCCAAATGTTAGAATCTTATTTTAATTTACCAGGATGTACACAGGTCATTTTAAAATTCTTATAAAAGTATTTCATCTTACTTTCCTACCAATGCTCTTTACTAATGTTATAGCGCATTAACATACAGCTCAGTTGTCACAACACTCTGCTTGCTACTGCTGTGATAATTTTAGATAAGGAATTTTAGAATATGCTTTTTAACAATATAGCTGGAATTGGATTAGCAGTAATACACTGCCAAGAAGGGAAGTTCTGCTTCCATTTCCCATATTAATCCATTCATCCTACTGTCTATTCCTGATAGCTTCATTTTCCCTTCACAGTAAGGTCACTCATTCACTTTAACAGTAAAATGTTAAAATTCACCTTAACATGTCAAAAATAAACAAGAAAATCCCTGTGCACTCTGACCTTGTTAGAGAGCTGACTCAGCTGAATTAGTATTACAGGACTAAAGCCAACAAAGAGGGAGGAAAGCAAGAGTACAAAAATGATACCATTCATGTTGCCCAACTGGATTGTGAAACCATACTTTTGGCTACTGTCAGGGAAAATGATTTTATAGCATATATGCTTATAGTACTTAAGACTTTTAATTAAGATTTCACATCATTTTACATAAAATTACAGGGTTCTTTTTCTATAGCTAACAATCCATCCCAAGATCTTAGAATTTTGTCAAAGAAATTATCTGGAGTGCAGAACATATTTCTTCTAATAAGAAATTAACTTTCAATACATTCAAACTTCTCCTACTATCTTCCAAGACTTTTTCAGTCTTCTTTCAAGTATATTATGCTACCCCTCCCTGGTAGTTTAAGTCAATTTTCAGATTAGACAAACTGAAATTTTCTAAAGGGTCAGGACTTTTTAAAAAGAAAACAACATGATTCAACTGTGTTATAGTTTCAAAATCTTTCCTGGAAATTTTTCTCTCCCTTACCAACGCAGAGGCTTGGGAGCTGGGGCCCAGACTCCCACTACCCATTCCTAGAGTCAGCTAACAAAAGGGTGGCCGATAGCTTTCCCTTTCAACTTAATGGCTGGGGAAAGAGGTTTTTCCGGGTCTTTGACACACTTCTCCGGCTGCTTTGTGTGTCAGCCACCGTTTGCTGGGCTGGTGGAAGCACTTGGAGGGAGCTCTCCTGGCTCAGCTCCCCGACTCCGCACACCCTGTGCTGTTCTCTGGAAGAAGTCGCCGCTTCCTGGATTTGCTACAGACTCCTTGACGGCTGACACCATTGTGCAGAGGAGCTGCTGATCTCCCAACGCTTTCGGACAAAGGACAGGGAGAAGGTCTTTACACTGCCTGCTGTAAAGGTTTCAGCCCACCTACTCTCCCTGCCCCTGTCTTTGCCTTGCCGGAGCCTGCGAGTCACCACGGCCACTGCCTCCCGAGGCGCGGCATCACCTCCCACTGTCTGTAAATACAGCTGCACCCAGGGGGCAGGACTTGATTTGTTTGAA
>VXBX01008047.1:426942-488704 GCA_013400415.1 Scytalopus superciliaris
AAAAAAAAAAAAAAAACCAAAAAAAAAAAAAAAAAAAAAAAAAACACCTGACAGAGTATTTATGAAAAAAGCTGAAGTATTTTCTCATCTGTTCCCCAAACATAATAGAAAGTCTGTCTGAAGAATAACCTCTCTCATTCAAGCTCTTACTTGACATGATTTTTTTTTTCTCCCCCACTGTTGCTATTTATACCCCTGTTATTCTGCAGGTAAACCTTCTGTTTATCCTTTCCATTGTATGAAGAAAAAAGGATACAGATGGACAAATGATGAAGAGTGGCTTTTTTTTTCCCCCCAACATGTTTCCCAAAATAAGGATGTTTCTTTAGTTACAGAAGAGAAAGCAAATAAAACAAAAAAACTCCCCAAATAAACAAGCAAATAAAAAAGGTGGGGGTTTAATTACTCTAGATAAGTTTGGTCAGATGCTAACTCAAGTTTCAATGCCCTGTCCAACAGGTTTTCCCGTTTTACTGATTTCAAACAAGAAATGCACAATGAAAAGAAAGTACATTCAGCTAAAACAGATTTATCTATTTAAGTAATAATGAGCAAATACTGTAATTTATTTGCTCTGATTTTCCTTAAACATAACAAATGGAAATCCAATACAGAAGAGAGGTCTGAAAATTTGATGTTATTGATCAAGGGTAAGGTCACCCAGAAGTCATTGAGGCTGGTAGCTCATGGATGGGATCAAAACTTCTCAGATAAGTTATCTAAGCTTATCTTCTACTAAGTTTTCCCATCTCAAAGAACCTGAAAAACTCTGAAGTGACAAATCAGCTCTAGATAGAGCTGAAGCTCCTAGGCCTTAAAAGCCCTTGATTCTGGAGCTACAGTGCATCTGTGCACCTAGAAACATTACTTCGGTTCCCAAGTGATTGACCAGGTGCGATTTTGCAAACTTCCCTGAGGACAGACAGCAGTATCTAAACTACTACATTTACACAGCACATTCTGGTCTCGGGAACACAAACAATAAAAAGCAACAGAAGCTGATCACGTTTCCTGTGAGAACCTTGTGTTTCTAGTATTAGAAAAAAACCACAAGTAATTTCTCAGAAAGTGTCGGCCTACAAAAAAATCTTTTCCTAAAGCATTTTTTTAAAAAACACCTTGAAAATCATTGAAGATGAAAGAAGACATTAGATATGTATGCAGTTTGTATGTGTACTGTGCTTACATACTAAAAAGGCATCTTTTTAAGCACTTCCAATAACAGATTTCTGTTTGGTCCGCCCAATTCTGAAAGAGGTATTTGAAATATGACAATCTTAACATGGATCACTCAAAAAACAGAAAATGTGACTTCAATTTAAGGAAGACAGCAGCCGTAACAAAGCACAATCGTGCTGGATCATTTGCTCTAAACGTGGTAAGGTAGCATTATATTATATATGACTATTTGACTTCAGCATGCCGGCGTTCTCCTGCTTTGAAAGGACAGGGAAACAGCACTCCTAACTTTGAGGAGCTGCAGACCCGGGGAAGAAAGAGACCTCCGGGCAGCTTCAGCACCGGGAGCCCCCTGCGAGCCGGCTCCGGGGCAGCTCCCGGGGCCGAGAGCGGGGCAGGGAGCCCAGCGGGGCAGGGAGCCCAGCGGCAGCGCCCACTCCCCTCCCTCCCCTGCCCCGGGCAGGCCCCTCAATTCGAGCCTTCGCGCTTCTCTCCGGCCCGGCCGGTCCAAGCGCCGGAGCCGCCAGCGCAGCGCAGACCCNGCGCCAACCGCGCCTGCGCCAGCCCGGGGCGCATGCGCGGCGCCGGGGCCGGGGCGTCGGGATCGGGTCCCGGGCTTTCCCGCTGGGGTGCGTTCGGCAGTCGCGGCTGCGGAAAGCCACAAAGCGGCCGCTGGGTTTTCAGAGTGCTGCTTGTTTTTTTGGTGGGTTTGGTTTGGTTTGGTTTGGTTTTTACCCAGAAGGCCTGATAATCTTTCAGTTCTTTAAAAGCCTTTGTTGAATTGATGGTTCGCTTTCCACCTGGGGAGTGGTTGCCTGCTGAATGGAAACCACGAAATCACAGAATCAGTTAGCTGGGAAAGACCGCTGAGATCATCCGGTGACCCAACACTGCCGTGCGCCAACTAAAGCAAGGCACTGAGTGCCACATCCAGCGTTTCCTCAAACACCTCCAGGGACANGGGAGAGAGGGAGGCAGCGGGGCCCGGGGAGCGCCGCGGCCCCTCCGACAGCGGCTGCGGGCACTGTCCCTTTCCCGCCCCGGTGGGCCCGGTGCCCCGCGCCGCGGTTACTCACCCGCGGGAGGCCGCGCCGCTGCCCGGAGGGCCCGGGCGGCTCCNCATCACCCTGTCTGAAGAAATTCCTCCTAATGTCCAACCTAAACCTCCCCTGGTGCAGCTTATGACTGTGCCTCCTTGTTCTGGTTGCCCGGGAGAAGAGATGGATCCCCACCTGGCTACAGCCCCCTTTGAGGTGGTTGTGCAGAGCAATGAGGACCCCCCTGGGCCGCCCCCGGGCCAAACAACCGCAGCTCCCTCGGCCGCTCCTCACAGGACACGAGCTCCAGGCCCTTCACCAGTTTCATTGCCCTTCTCTGGGCAGAGGTGGGCAACTAATGGCTGGATAAAGCCTGTGGCTTGAATCTGTGGACAATGGTTCATGAAAGAGTGACATCTGAACCCTAAGGGCGGTATTTCACATTACAGTATTCAATATGGTGCCGGCGGCTGTGGCCGTGTGGGTAAAGCCGCCGCCCCTGGATCCGTGCTCCTTCTCGGAAGGACGCCGGTTCGAGTCCTGCGGGTCTCGCTCTGCCAACTTCGTCCGGGCTTGCCCCGGCCAAGGCTTAGAGTGTCCCAGGGCTAAAGGGGGTGGGGCCAGTTCCGCGCACGCTGAGCTCCACGTAATAAATCCATTCGCGCAGGCATAAAAAGCATCGTCGTTCGCGACGGCTAGCCTTATTCAATATGGTGATACATTGAGAAAGTCAGTACAATGTGGTAATTGTCTGTCCTTATACCCTTTCAAACACATGGGAATAAATCGGGGAAAATAAGTGGGTAGAAGTGTATACTCCTAGTATACAATTGTTTTATAGTTACATATAATTGCACTGATGTATGTGCTTTCCTCTTTTTTTCTAAACAGTGAAAATGGGCTATGAATAGTTGCCGTAATGAAATTAGTAACCTAATCAATGAACAAAATATATTGTCGTTGTCCACTGTAACATCAGAAGTCTGTCAAGAAAAAACATTTCTGTATGGACACTGCAGATTGACTCAAGTTTTTGCACCAGGTAAACAGCATGGTCTTCCGACCGAATGAAAACATTTCTTCCCTCTGCTGTATGAAAAATAACTATAATAAGTTGAATCCCTGTGGTGTAGTCTGCCTGATTTTTTTTAAGAATCCCTCTGAGCCGTGAAAGTACAGAGACCAGAACTGTGGTTTCACTGAAATCAATAACAAAACTCTCATTGATTTCAACAGACAGTATTTACCTTGAATGTGAATGAAAAGACTTCAAATGAGTGTCTCATACTGTAGATATAAACAAGTAAATTCAATAGCTCCTGTGGTTCTCCTTGAGTTCTTTAGAAAAATTGAAAGAATTGTTGCATGATATTTTCTTTATGTTGTCTGAGTGCTCCGATGGGAAAAATATTTGCAGTAATTCTAATTTCTAATATTATTTCTTGCATGTACCGGAATAACTTCATTAACAGGGAGTATGCTGTAAGTGATTCAGAAATGTCACACTTTAATAATAAATGAATTGATATAGGAATAGACTGGAGATCAAAATATCAAAACTTGATATCCATATAATTTCCTCACAGTCTCACCAATTTTGTCTTTGCTGTTTTCTTCCTTTTGTTGTCTTCTTTCCTGCTTTTGTCTTTTTTTCTTATTTCTTGCTTTGGTTCTCTCTTTCAGAACAAAATGTAGTATAAGGAATATAAGCTCCTTCTGGAACAAAGAGAGTTTGTTCGAAAATAAGGTAATCAGAAAATTTAAGAGTATAAAAAGTAAATTAAGCTTCACTTGATCACATTCCATTAAGAGTACATGTTTACCGGCTAAAAGTATACTAGTGTTTGGAAATAAACAGGAAAAAAAATAAACATTTTGGTTGGGTTTGGATAGCTATACTCATATTTCTTACAAGTTTCAAAAGATAACTTTGAAACAGTAAAAATTGGCTGTGCAGATTATTTAGAGCAATGAAAGCTTTTATTATGAAGACTTCAATAATGCACAACCAAAAACAAGGACAACTGTAGATCTTCAAACTGCGAATATAAACAAGCTTTATTAAAGCTCATACTCATTTTCTGTCATGAAACTAACTAATCCCTGGTTTTATTGAATGGTATAAGCTGTGTATATGTCATGGTTTAAGCCCAGCCAACAGCTCAGTCCCACATGGCCACTCTCCCACTCCCCCTGAGTGGTATGGGGGAGGGAATCAGAAGAGTAAAAGCGAAAAAACTCATGGCTTGAGATAAAGACAGTTTGAGAGGTAAAGCAGAAGCCATGCATGCAAGCAAAGAAAACAAGGAATTAATTCACCACTTCCCAACAGCAGGCAGGTGATCAGCCATTCCCAGGAAAGCACCTGTAACAGTGACTTGGGAAGATGGGAAGACAAACACAACACTTCAGAGGTCAACCCTTTCTTCTTTCCCCACCTTTATATGCTGAGCATGACACCCTGTGGTACTGGATATCCCTTTGGTCAGTTGTGGTCAGCTATCCCAGGTGTGTCCCTTCCCAACTCCCTGTGCACCCCCAGCCCCTTCATTGGTGGGATGGGGTGAGAAGTAGAAAAGGCCTTGACTCTGTGCAAGCACTGCTCAGCAGTAATGAGATACAGTTATCCGCAGTTTCCAGCACAAATCCGAAACATAGCCAAAACGTTTTTCTTCTATGAAGATAATTAAGTCCATCCCAGTCAAAACCAGCACAGTGTATCAAGATTTTTTCCAGCCTTTCACAAATGAAACTATTGTATACATAAAGAAGTTATGTCATAATCTATTGTAATTTTGAAATTTAGAAAACCAGTGTTTCACCTTAGAAAATAGCAGGCTTTGCATCATTTTAAATTTGTGTTGTGAGATTAAAATACCCTAAAACAATCCAACAAGCTAAACTAGATAAGAGGTTGTAATTATAGCCACTGATAATGTACTATACTCATGGCAGAAAATTTCATTTACTTTTTGTATGTGAAGGCAATGTATGCAAAGTAGAAATTCCCTTTACTTACAGAGAGAAATAACCTAATGTAGCTAATAATTTTACAAGGCCAAAAGGTTGTATACTTTGCTAATACAAGACCACCTACCAAGTTTATTGAATGGTGTACCATGGTATATATTGGATTTGTATGAAGGTTGTTCACTGGGCAATGAGTACAGAAAACACATCACTTACATTAGCATATGTTGGGATGTGCTTTTTCTTTGTTTCATTTGATACTAAGTTTTAAGACCTTTTCTGGAAAGGTATAGCCAGATAGAACATAACTCTTTCTAATACTGTTTTGGTAGAAATCAAATTAGATAACATCTTAGGGAATGAGGGGAAACAATTTTTTTCTCTCTGCCCATAAAGAAAATGGTACAGAAATAATTTTGTATTGTTTTCAAGGTTTTCTGTGGAGTACTTATCTATCTACAGTTGTATTTTGTTTGAATTCTCATCTCCTTCAGAAATTAGAAGGCTCATTTGTGCTTCTTAGAATAAATGAACTGTGATGGGACAATGATGTTTTCTTCTTCTGGCAGAAAACAAAGCTCAGCCTAGGTAGTCTTCTTTTTTTTTACTTTTTTTCTCTTTTCCCAGAATTTGTGGGAGAGAAATAGTTCTTCAAGGGAAGAAGACTGTTCAGACCACAGCGTGATATATGCTTTAAAATATCTGAGTTAGGTGATATTGGTAAAAAAGGAGCCAAAGCAAGGGAGACTTTAAAAAAAAAAAAATGACACAGAGCCTTTAAACACATACCCATTTGTATTCAGAATATTTCAGTACCATTTAAGAATCCTTAGGTTAGTATTAGGAAAGGAAATAAATTAGCTGAATAATAGTTCATCACACTTCTAGGAGTAATCAAGCATTTCAGTCACCTGTCATGCATTAAGGCATACAAACTTCTAGAAGAAATAAGTACTTTTCTTACTGACATGGAAGACAATTTACAGGTAAAGAGCAAGCACATATGCATGTATTTCTTTGCTATATGTTCAAACAAGCTATACTCTTGTACCTTTAAGAAGCCCCATTTTAGAGTGCAAATTAAATTTCTCAAGATACAGCAACCTAGTGATTTTGTGCTGTGGTCAGGAGAGCTTGACAGGATCAAAAAAGTTCTGGTTCTGTAAGGGACCCAGTGAAGGTTGAGGTTGTATAACCCACTGCAGAGTTAAATATACTACCACCAGTGTACAAAACTGTGAGGTTCAAAGGGACCAGGTACTTAATTGCTGCCTATATAAATGAGTACTGTCATTAATAGCACGCCTTTTTTAAATTTGGTGGAACATCAGGATGAAAATGTACAAGTATCAAACAATGAGCTATGTTTGCACTTCCAACTTTTTCCTAGCTCTTATTTTAGGAATACACGAATCACTAATAAATTTCACATTGAAACATGTAACTGTCATGCTAAGGTGACTACATTTTCATTTTGACCACTAAGTAGAAGATTAATTTATAGGTGAATGAATGGTAACAAATATACAGTGTTCAATATTTTTTTTAAAAGGATTGCAGGTTGACATAAATTATTTGTCTTATTTCCCAGTAAACAAGTTTAAATGTTTTCATGTATTAAACATAAATATTGCCTCAAGGTAAACCAAAGGTATGCAGTACCTTAAACCACCAAAAAGTGTTGAATAACCTGATAATAGTAGTGCAGCTGTGATGACAAAAAAATACAAATCAGTGTATATTTTGCCTAATTACGCTGCACTGTTAAAGGTGTTGGGATTGAAGGAGTCAGAAGAATGGGAGGAAATATGTGGAATTACTCTATGGAATGAGAACTTCCAATAGTGAAGCACAGATCTTCCTCATAAAGAGGATGCCTTTCATTCCAGTTACTTTGAGCTCATAAACTAGAATGGGAAGTGTTTTACCACTTTTATTACAATGCTGTTCTATAAAACAACATTTTTTTTCCATCCGTATGTCTGTGTGGATGTATTTGAGATGCATAAAACATTAGGTGCACAGTACAGGCATAGAATCTGTTTTGTTCTTTCAGCCATTCTCTATACAAACTGCACTTGGAGATCTATTCTACCTACAAAAACCTTTTCCTGTGCTGGGAGTCTCATTTTGGAACACTGTTAGAATTTGGAGTAGCAAAGCAAGGGCATGGAGACCAGAAATAATTAATAAACTGCATCAGTTCATCAAAAAGAAAATATCTGTTTCTGCTGTATATCCAAGCATTAGTGCCTGGAAAGTTGCCAAGTGAGTGTAGTAATTTCCATAATTATGCGATTAAAATTGTCTGCATCATGAAGGCATCTGATTAATTTGAGAATCATATTGTTTTATGAGATGAGAGAGGGATGAACTCCATGCAGTTAGTAGTTGCCTCAAGACCGTAGGGAACCTTGTCATCTGATTTATCACAAAGAGAAGAGGAACTCTCACTTAGGTAGCAAATTTTCAAGCACTGCAGCTTTCAGCATTACAATTACTAACAACTTTTAACATTAGATTATTGACTGAGCATGAATCTCCATTGGTCAGTGCCTCTTTAATAATGAAAATAAGACTTTATTTCCTGTAATATCTAATTGGATGAAAGTGCTTCTCAAAATAGATGAAAAGTGATACCGCCTATCCTGAGGGCTTAGAAACTTCTGAATCATAATTCAGTGTGGTGTTAGAAGTGAGACACAGTCATAGGCATTGATGGCTTTATTTTGTACAACTGTCATTTCCATATCGGTATTACCAAAAATGGAATAAGCCACCAGTTTTAGCTGGCTAACGTCTTGCAGGATTTGCAAAATAAATTGGTCTGAATGTGGATCTTAGTGGCACTGCAGGTTAGCACAGAGGAAAATATATGTAGAATATTGTAAAATATAGACACTTGCATGGATGAGTGTGGAAGCTGGTAACAAAATGCCAAATGGGAGCACAGATTTTGCATTTTTGTTATTATTGTTCTGCTAAAACAAATACAGTAGTCAGGTATATAGCTGTTTCTGGCTTACTCTCAGGAAACAATGACATACCAGTTGGTGCTCACTTGGAAATATTTAGATTGCTTGATTTTCCTCTAGTGTCCCTCCTTGGGAAAGGACAACTTTCTCTACAATCTGTAATGAAATTTCCAGGCTGTTCACTTTTAACAGTTATTGTATGACTCACTTTCTGCCCACTTCTTTAAAATTGGCTTATGTAAGGCAGGAAGTTAATCACAATACAGTTCACAACATAGATGATGACTTTAAAATGATTTTATAGTTACTGTTTTTCTATTGTAAAAATAATCCTGCTTGATGATACAGTATTATGCTGCAGGCAATATGGATACTGATTGACAACTCTACTGCAAGACTGAATTCCTTCAAGGAAGTCACTAGATAAAACGATCATGTCTTAGGGAATAAACATATCTGTTGATTCAAAATAGTTCAGTACATTTCAGAATTTTTGCAATTTCCATGCAAGTAAGTCACAGATCATGAGAAATTATGCTTTCTGTTTTGCTTAAGTAGAAACCACTATAAAAAGCATTTTATCCACAGGAGTCAGCAGAGGGTTAGGTATGCCAGGAAAAGCTAACACAACCGTAAAAGTGTTCAATTAAGCTTCTCAGCTTTGGGCACGTTTCAGCCTCTACTCTTGGTTCAAGGGCATTGCTTTACATGAGCTTGTAGTATGAGATTTGCACAGGTGATTAATCCTGCTACCTTTGAGGGTGTATTAGGGAGTAGAATGCTTGTTAAACAGAGCCATAAATGGACATAATACTGTTTATATGGATTTTTTCTTTTATGTTCCAGGGATGTTTTAGTATATGCTTTAAAAACCCCTACAAACAAATACTAATTTAACTGGCACAAAAATAACTGAATCAAAGATAAGAATTTATAATCTATCTTGCAATACAGCATCATGCAAAGCTGAAATGATATGGCACAAAGAGGGAGATAAAAGGACCAATTTAATGCTAGCACTGGTACATTTCAGTTGGAACTTTTTCAAAGTTAACCTTGAAATTTTGATAGTCTAGTAGACTTCTGTTGTGTTAGTTTGTGAGTAAAAGCAGCAGATGCTTGGAAACAATTGTTTGTCTCAGCCTCACATGAAAAATGGATGAGGAAAAGAAGGGCAAATGATAGTTCACTGTATTTGCTTTTCTCAGTGGGGTTTGAAGTGCCCTGTTCTCCAATTGGTACGGAAAAAAAGAAAATAGCAAAATATGTAAAAATTTATCTATGGAACACGATGTACTGTATACATAGTGATTCTTTGAATGCCTGTTGGAATCAGAGGTCAAACACACATTCTGACCATCTTCTTTTATGTTTATGAGTGGTTATCAAAGTGCTGGGAACTAAGTTACATAATAGTGCGTTAGAAAATAGCACAAAGAAAAAGTCCTTCTATGTCTTAACCTATAGTTCATTATGTGTCAGAGAAACCTGATGAACTCTAAGCATTAAAATTTTAAAGAATAGGAATTATCCTTGTGTTCTGTACATACAAACTGTGTAGAATAAGTAGGGTTTAATCCTTAATTATAGCCTGTGCTGGCTACTGAAATTAAAATTGTTGTAAAGACGTGTTTTTTCTGTCAGTATTTCCCTTCATTACTCCTGTTTTTAGTCTGAGGCAGAAAATATTTATTTGAAGTCCCCGGTCATTTAATTTCTAAAAAGTGTTTTAGATAGTTTCTGTACTAGCTTAATCTACCTCCACCACAGCTGTAACAAAAATATCACCAAAAGTTTTTTAAAATAAATTATTATCATGCAGCCTTGTGATGTCTTTTTGTTCAGTACATTTAATTCTGAGGCATGGCTGTTTTACCAGAAGACAGTGAGAATCTGGTGTGATCAACTAAAATTTTAACAATCCCTCCTGACAGAAGGATAAAAAATAAGTAATCATGGTTTCACAGCCTAGTGAGTTCACTGAAGGTTCATGGTTTGGATACAGTTATCTAAACAAAGGCACTCAGTGTCATCTAAGATGCACTAAATTATCATAAAACCCCCATATGTTTGGAGTTGGCAGTTTCAACACAACTACAGGCTTTTGCCCTCCACTATAGCTTTTAGGGGAGATATCTTGAATGCCATAAAAAAGCACTAGGTGAGTATGTTTATACAACCAATTTCCACATGCTTTACCTTCCTAGTGTTTTCTACATGAAACTCCAGAGCTTCAGTCTCTCCTTCAATGGTGAAGTAGATACTTATGCAATCCTGAAATCCAGTTTCACTTTCTGGATAAGCCAAGGTTAACTATATATTGTGTCATGTTTCTTTCTGAACTCAAAGTTCACCAGGTGCTTTGAACACTTCAGCATCTCAGCTCCTGCCTGCTGACATTGCACCTATGGCATTGAATGAAAGGTCACATTTCAATGGGTCAGTACAAAATTATTTTTCTGAGTCTAAATTTATAGTTATATTAGAGCATAATTTTCAGATCTGTCTCTATAAATCTATTATGTCCTCTTGTAGTCCTTGTTAAATTACTTTGATGTTTAATTGTTAAATATTTGTGCTCTGTGTTCATTAGCAGTTACAGTGCGTTATATCCTAGTCTGCTGCTTTGAAGATTCCCTTACTTTTGAAATTTGTGATTTTGTGGAAGTAGAGAGACTAAGTCACTCTTTGTTCTTTTGTTTGATAGGTTAAATTTAATTCATACCTCTAGAAGAGATGCCTCACATGGCTTTGATCATTCTGGTGAATCATCCCCAAATCTTCTCTGCTTATGTCTAGTGTGAACTCTAGGCATAAGAACTAGATACATTATGTTAACTGAGCACATGTTTTTACAGTGGCATTTCCTTCCAGGGAAAAGACTTACATCATATAAGGGTATATTTACAGGTATATTTGATCATGGGAGTAATAAATAGAACTACAAGAGGTTATCTTGTCCTTGCATACATTTCTTGCATGAAGACAGTATATACTATAACTGTACCATTCTTAAAGGATGGTTGTAAAAAATTTTCCTTAACAGATTGCACAGCCTTCCTAAGCAACCTGTTCTTGTGCTTCACTCTCCTCACTCTTCAAGATGGTTTCATGATTTCTAATTTAAATCTCCTTTTCTGGTATTTTAGCTCATTGCAATTTATTTTTTTCTTCAGACTACACAAAGATGGATGAATTTTCATTTTTAACACCCCCTCTTACATTCTTAAAAGATTTATCATGTATACTGTAGGTCAAGATATATATACATATATACCAATTATAATTTTATTTGCCTCTTTTGGACTGTCTCAAATTATTCCATATCCTTCCTAAGCCATAGTCCTTCAAAATAAATAAATAATAAAAATAAAAAAAGCAGCAGATGCTTTAAGAGTACTGGGATGACTGAAAAATGTATTCTGAATGTTTTTTATGCACAACTCTTGCATATAACCCCCTGAATTACATTTTATCACAAGAAAATTGTACTGTTAACCTGTGTTCAGAGACTGTGATCCAGTGTAATATTAAATAATTTTCTGCAATACTGGTGGCTACCCAGTCTAGTCTTGTGTTCTTCTTTACCAAACTGTTAAAGTTCCTTTTCTTTTTGTTATCTAACATGAAACCATAATTACTGCCACCTTTATGGTGATCACACTGGAAAATATTTTGTTCTCCAGCCTTCTAATAGTACTGACAGTTTCTTTTAAGGTGAAAACTATAGGTTCACGTACATATTTTTTCTAGAGCGCTCAGCTTTCATCCTTCCATGCGAAAGGCAAATCAGGCATTTGTCACTCTTGTTCTGCATTGGGACTATGCTTTACATTATTTCTGTCTGTAATGCTGAGGACTATGATATCCTTAGTAATTTATTTCCTACCTTAATAAGGAAGGAGAAAGCAATTCCATTCCCTTACTTTCCATTAAAGAGGGTTGTATTTTTCTGTTCCACTCATTGCTCCGAATTTGGTAGTCCTCATTCAGTGAGTAGTCCCACAGAGGCTTGTAGATCTTGGAGGTCTAGTATGTGGTACATATAATCGCATAGAGGAATATCTAAAATGATCAGAAAAGAATTGGAATAAAAGTATAATAAATTAAATTGTCAGTCCCTAAGAAGTAAGTGGAAAAATACCTAAAATTAGACCAATCAAATAGTTTGTTTTCTATGCTGAGAAATATCTTCTCCCAAAGTAGAGAAATTTAACTCTTCTGGTCTTTTTGAATGTATTTGTCGTGGCTTGTTTTACTCAGCAAGACCATAAATCATTTTTACTGTATAAAAAATCTACTTCAAATAACTTGTAAAAAAAAAAGAGGAAATGTATCATGTTGCTCTTTTCTATCATGATAATAAATGAATGCACAATAAATTAACATTTTGTTGTTCTTATTTGTAAAATAATATCTCAAATGAGGAGTGGTTTCATACAATATGCTTCACACCATGGAATCCACACCTATTTTGCACAAATAACTAAGAGGAGTAGTTTTTATGTGTTTGTATTGTGTTTGTGTGTCTCTTCCTGTCCCTAATGCTAACAATTTTTTTTTAATTTTAAATTACAAATTTGTTTTAGACTACAGACCTCAAAGTAATTCAGGTTAAAGCTTTGATGTGGATCTGTCTGTTTTTCCTGAGATTATGTACATAGGAAAGGGGCAGAGGGTTCCATGGCTAAATAATAACTTGCTAAACTAGAAAAAAGTGACCTGAAAAAACCCCACCTCACTGTTAGATGAGCTTACAAATAAATCTTTGCATGCCACATACTGCTTGACAGAGCAAGTACTTTCCTTCCAGCTTGCTGCTGGTAAAGTGACTTTTACCTGTTCTGTGTGTTGCAACACACTGTTGGCAGTCTGCTTTCAAACTGTTGGGTAAATTTGTAATGTGACTTGGCAATGACTGCATCCTGACAGCATTAATAGTATCACTTCTTTTTACTTGTGTTGCAGGTTGTTTATGTTTTGAATATCTGCATTCTTTAATATTTTTTGATACTTCTGTTGCTTTTCTTTGAATTCTAAATGTTGCTTGGAAATGGACATAATCATATGCAGCACAACAAAGTTATCCTCTTTGATTTAACAGCAAATTTTAAAATTAAAATAAAGTATATACAGTACAATGCAAAATGCAAATAAATAAATAAATAAATTAGGCATTGTTATTTGGGAAACTTTTACTTCTCTTATTGCCACCAAGGCAGAATTTTAGAAAGCACTCATTGTGCCTAGAGTAAGAGAATAAGAGATGTAGTTGGGATCTGCTAGGGGAGAGAAAGACTTGGAGAGCTGCAAAGATGGGTGCATATGGATGGCAGTTTGCAAAGCCTGACTAAAGCAGCCTAGAGCAGAGAACTTGCAGGACTGGGCTGTGTGAATTCTCTGCTGAAATACTGCTCTTCTGAGGCAAAAGGATAGTGTTTATTGGGTAAATGAACTTCAAGTCTGGAAAAGACTGCAGCTGTGTGATAATACTGCTTAGATGTCACCACATGAAAAGGCTTCTGGAAAGCAGGTGACACACAAGGCCAGCTAAAATCAGACAAAACATGGAAATAATTACCTTAGGAGAATCAGTGGGTGAGAAGCAGCATAAAAATAATAAATATGAAGACTAAAATGAATGGGAAACTAACCAATGTATTCAGAGATGAGAGTCTATTAGGATTTCTGATGCAAGATAATACAGAAATAGAAAAAGAATATTATGGCAAGACAAGAATATAATGGGAAGTGAACTTTTCTTGCTTCATTATCTTCAAAGAAGCATATCTTTAATTAATAAACAGTTGTAACTGTCTTCAAATATTATCTGTATTGCCTTTCTAACGACTTTCTTAATGAATAGCAACCTAACTGACTACAAACTTTTCCAAATACATGTAAACCCATGATACAGCATAAATTTGTGGATAATAAAGGGAATAATAAATAGATCATATAAGCAAAGAATGTGCATGTTTTCTCAGTGGACTGTTTGGATTTCTCTGACATGGCATTTTCTCTGACAATTTGAAAGGTCAAAAGTATGAGGTAACATTGTCTCTAATTTCCTGTAAGATAAATGTGAACACCTCTGTTGAAACTGTAATTTGCTAAGAAAGGTATCATTCAAATATACAATTACTGTTATTTCATAACGTATTTCATAAGACTTTAAGTAAAATCCAAGAGCTTCAGAAAGCCATAGTCCCCTGAGAAGTTTCATTATCCAACAGCAGAAAATCTGTTTTATAGCAGAGTTTCATAATGACTTACTAGGCCACTGATTTAAGAAAGACATTACAATTTTCTTTAGTTTCACATATTGGATTTTGATATAAAGTAGAAACAAATAAGATGTTCTATAACTTGATTCTATTTATTTATTTATTTTATTTTTACTCTTTGAATCACACAGTGATTATGGTATGAAATAACTAGCTGATTCTGCCTGTTTTACATAGGATAATATACTGTTTATCACTATAACAGCTATCATCCAGTATTTCATTAAACTTGCAAACAGCATTTGTCATGTCCTGCTTGATTCCATTTTTTTCTTACAAAGATTGTACGGCAGGTGGCTTATTTTGCCCTCTTATTAGTATTGCAGCTGTGCTACTGTTTAGTGCACATGTCGTTTCATACTAATTTAGAAGAAAATAAGGTCAGAAGAAAGAGCTTGTATTCCTGCCAAGTTTTGCAATTATTTTAGCTGCTGTTGAAAATTGTATTTTGCACATCTGAGTTGTGAGCTTTGTGAACAACACATATGACCTCCATCTGGAGACACAGCAAACTTTTCATATCCGTCTTCTCTCCAGAACTTCAGAAGAGTTTGAGGAGACATTATCTCCTCAAGGCCTGTGAAATAATTTGGTATTCTTTACTTTTTTTTTCTGGTACTCTTGCCTGATATTCCTGGGAAAAACTTTCCAAGGCATTTTCTGGCTAAGGTAGAGAGGACTTCCTTACTTACAGGGTTCTAAGGGTACAAAGTATAGAAAGCATACAGAGAGACATGTGCCCTTCCCCAATACCGTCCTTGTGTTCTTCAAGCAGGACTTGAGGTTCTTCATGGCTCAACAAGTGACAAGGGGGAAGACCCCCCCCTCCTAGTGCATGGATGCGCTGGTGAGGAGCTGATGAGCACCAGACCAGCTGGGCTCTGAGCTGAGCTCAGTTGAGTTTAGCTGAGTAGAGCTTTTTAGCATAGGGGGTCTTACAAATTTTATAACACTACTTAATTATCGTATCTAAAGGTTATATCCAATCTAATAATTGCCCATCCCCAGAAACTCTCAGATCCACCCTCCAACGTGTCTTCTCTGAAATTGAGTTGGAGGTCTCAGGACCCTTTGTACTTCCTCATCTTAATCTTCTTGGCATTACATCTTCTTTGTGGAGGTCCTCCAAGGTTTCTGGGCCTTCTTTCTTATTTTGACTAAAATGATATCTTATCCTAGTTTTGGTATGCGGGAGCCATTGACCGATGGAGGTGAGCCCACAAGGAACCACGCAGACACACAGGCAGTGGGCTCCAAGTGAGCTAACGTTTATTTAAAACAGGGGTTTTTATAGGGTAAGTTAGGGTCATTATGGGATGGAAGGTAGCAACAGGGACGGGATTGGGCAAAGCTAGGGGCGGAGAAAATAACTATGGCAACAGGACAGCCAACCAGAAACGGCTCCGCAAACAACCAATGAAATTCCAGGGCTCGGAGGGCTGGCAGGAAAGTCTGAGGGAGAAGGCGGGAAAACCGTGAGGGAAAAAGGGACAAAATGGAGGGCTGTGGGGACAAAACAACAAGAGCCGCCGCCATGATGGCGCAACAACAAGAATAACATTGAACATGTGGAACAATAAAAGCCTGATAAAGCCGATGCAGGCAACTTCTTTGTCAGCCTGCTGCCATATTCTTCGGTTAGCAAAAAGTCCAATACCACCCCAAGGAGTGGTAAATCTTTATGTTTTTACTGTAAGTCCAATACTACATTTCTCCGGTAAACGTAGTAAATCTTAAGTCCTTTGTTTGCTCGACTGGGTCTTCCTCATAGGTCCACCGCGTGAAGTGCTTTTTCCAATCCTCATAAGCGGAGGCTTCCCCAACATTGGTACATGAGTTTCAGGCAAGATGTTCTAGCTATTATTTTCCCCATGACACAGAGATTCAAGAATGTGTCACAGAGGTTAGAAGCTGTTAGCTACTACTTCAGAATGTAAGAAACTATACAGCTATATATAAATCTACAAATATATGAAATCCTAAGGCAACAGTACTAGGGCAGACAAAAAGTCTTTTTCAGCCCTTATGCTCTTTTTGCCAGTTATGTACATGAATTGATCAAACCTATGCTGAGTGCCCTAGAACGTGGTGCTTACTTCCAGCAGTCAGCTGTGTATCAGAGACTGTTCAGAGCTTTTCCACCATGAATGTGTTGATTTACCGTTCAAACTCTTCTATACATTTTAAATCACTGACTTCTGCATGTTTGTATGGTACTGTGGTTCTATAATTGGAGATGTTGGATGAAAATTAAATTCTTTAATTTTCATTTTAAAACCCCCCCCAACTTGTTGCCTCATAATTCACAGATTTTTTTTTTTTTTATTTTACATCTTGCATTGTGAGAAAATGCCAAGTAGGTATTTCTTTTTCATATGATTCATGATTTTATAATAATTTGTCATATCTCCCACCAAGAGTCTGTCATCCTGTAAGAGTGTTGTTACCAATTCAGTTCTTGTAAAGAAGCTATTTTGTTTCTGTGTTACTCCCTGTCACCAATGTACTTTACATATTTTTATTAAAACTTTTCTGAGATGTGGAGATCAGGACCACACACAGTATTTGTCCTAGGTACTCACTGTGAGTTTACATCATGGCATGATACTGGTTTTGTGTTTTGTTCTCTACTTTTCTTTCTCACATGCTAATTGACTAACTGATCTCTCTTTGAGCAACAAGTTAACTTTTTGTGTAAGACTACATCTGCTGCCTCTTTCCTTAGCAATAAATAGCTAGTTGTTTTTGGTGTTTTGTTTTGTTTTTTGAATGCTTTTTTCAGTTTTCTTCGGTTATGAAATTATTAAAATAGGCTTTCATCTCTCACATTAATCCCCAGACAGCTATTATCATAGGCAATTATTTTTAGTCAATGTTATGGATTTAAAATCTTGGAATTTTTCTTTCATCTACCAACCCTGTGCCTCAGAGGGATCACCTCCTCTCTCTTTTTTTTTTCAACNTGGGGCTGGTCCAGAGGAGGGCTAGAGCTTCAGCAGGGCTGCAACTGCCACTCTCTACCGGACTGGGACCATCCGCTTCACTGACAGGTTTCTTCTTTCCTTTTACTTTGTACCTAGGAGGGCCAGGTGGTGCTCGGTACAGGGGTTGACAATTACTATTCTGTTTGTACCCCAGGCTGCTGGGACACACACCTTTTTTTTGTGGGTTAAAGGGACTTCTTCCTCTGTACCCTTGTACTGATTGTGATCTTTTTCTTTTTTATTAAATTACAGTTCTGATTTATAATATGTTTGCAAATTAGATTCGTTTCCCTTACCGGTTTATCTTTAAACCAGGATAGTCAACTTTTCTTTTAATAATCTATAGGCTTACTCTTTAAAGACTGTAGTGTTATGTTGATATTCTTTTACTACCAGCTTCTAAATGAGTGCATTAGAAGAGTTTCTATACTACCCATGTTTTTCCCTTTTATTCAATTGTTTAAAATATTTTTTTAGTAAATTGAATTGGTATGATTACTTTTTAAAAGTTGAAATATTTCTATAGTGCATTTCTTTAACTTTTAAATTTGTTTGACCATATTGAAATTGACTATATTATGACACATCCTCTATCAAATCTTATGCAAAAATGAAGACTTAACTCTCTTCTGGTGTGCTCCCTCATTAATAATTTCAAGGAGTTGTTGATAGGAGACTTAAATGTCACCTCCAATGGACATAACTGTTATGGAGTCTGTAGTCATTGCAGCTAAATTCATTAATACTGTTTCTGGCAAGTTATTCTTGTTTTTACCATCCTGGGTATTTAGGCAACACTATAACCTTAAACTTTTTCCTGTGTCTATGTTGCTGTGGGTTTCAGTACCTTTAAGTTTTTGTGTTTCTTGTCAATATGGATGATTTATAGTTAACGTGATTTAATATATAACTCTTTTCTTCTATTGGTTTAACCTGTAATCTGTCACTCTATAAATACCCTGTCCTCCCATTCATTATCACCTTCTAGTGATCATCTATTTGAGATCCATAGTAAATATGAATTAAGACCAGTTATGTGATATCCTAAAATGTCTAAATGATAAAACAAATGCATAACATACAGCATTCAAAACTACTGAAAGTTCCTAGGATAAGCACTGACTTCAAACTTTCAGGCAGGTCTGGAAAAAGTGGTTTTCAAATCTCTTGTAGATCTGTCTTGAGTGGGAGAGTCATGCTTTGTCCTTTTAAAAGATAACTTGCTCTAATTTGTATTCTAATAATATGTGGACATTAAAGTTTCATAGAGCTTTTGCTGTGCTTGCTTTCAGAAAAAGTTGCTGGCAACTCAGCCTATATATTTGATCTATACATAAACCAAAATCCTTTAGGGTGGAAGCTACAACTTTGTGCAATGATGTTTAATAATCTTCCCTTGCAGTAAGAGCACATTGAAACATTAGGCATTTTACTGTGTAAGACATTGTTTCTGTACTTGGCTCAGGTAATGGAGTTTCTTGATTGCCTTAATATTCTTAGGTGCTGTACACTGTCACTAAGCAGAGAAGTCTCTAGAGTAACTTAGTGTGGAATAAAATCAGCAGTTTCATCATGCAGATGAAGTTATTTAAATAATGATTCTTTGTCTGCGACAAGGGAGATTGAGTTGACAAAACAGTAAGATGGATACTTTTGTTTCTTGTCCATTAAGTCAAAGCTTTCATGCCCAAGGCCATTAGTCTATTTCTACATTTCACTCTGTTCTTATAGATTTAGCATAAGTTATATTATTTCACCATTTAATGGCTAGACTTTACATTATCAGTACAGGTATCCACATAAGCAATTTCATTTTTGTTATATGCTTGCTTCTGCAGTGTTTATAAATATTATGAAATATTGGAAATGTTCTTTTGAAATATGTATGTACAATCAATTTAGGACTGCTTATGATTTTTTTTTCTCAGTTGTCTTAGTGTTTTTCTATCTATGCATAAAATATTTTATTACTGCTTTGATTAGTATTTTGAAATTGGTGCCTGCAAGGTGGCAAACGTCATCAGAGGAACTAAGGCCTCTGCTGTACCTTTGTAGCAAAATTCTGATCTTTTGTGCACTTATATATATTTTTTAAACACTAAAAATCAGCACAGGAATTTTTTGCACAAATTATAAATGAAATAATCCACATTTCCTTGGAAAATGATTGCTGTCATGCTCTGCATTAGACATGCACTTACTTCAAATTATGCTTCATTAATAAATTTGGAAGAGTACATGTTAAAAGCAATGGCATTCCTTAAAGCTTTTAAAGGGTAATATGTCAGTTGCTAATGTACTTGCTATAATTTAAATGTTTAGAGAGGACAAAACCGCAGTCTTAATACAAATTACCATTGCAAATGAGAACAAGGAAGTGTACACAGATGCATTACAAGGGATTTGATTTAAAAAAAAAAAAAAAAAAAAAAAGAAGAAAAGACAAACATTTTATTTTGGCAGTTAAACTCTTGTTTATGAGTTTTGTGTTTAACTGAACTCATGGTTCCAATACAGATAAAACTGAATCATTCCATTCAACAATATATAAAAACAGGTGTTTCACTACACTCATTACGGTTTAGTAGAGATGTAAGTTTAGTGAAAAATTTCAAGAGGTGAGGATGTGTTATTGAACATCATTGATAAAAGGCAAAGGATTAATTGGTTTCACTTGATCCAAATTTGAAATACTATGATTTGACTTTTTAAAGAAAAATGGAGGGGGAAAAAAGGACTATGGTTTATCAGTTTAAGATGATAGGGGTTGAAATGAAATCTTCATGTTTGGGTAGGTAAACCTTCTTACATTTGCATTTTGGTGGTTGAGGGAAACTCTTCTTGGAAGAGACTGACATTCTATTTCTGCAAACCAAGTAAAAGTTGAAAGCTGTTTCTTGCCTACTAAATTTTACTCAATTTTAGTCTACAGAGAAATCATAGTTTTAAACAAACAGGCATAAAAATTTTGGGTTTCAGGTCTGATGCAACAGAAGTTACCTGTAAATGGGTATTGCTTTTATTGCCCATATGGGAATTCTTAGTCATGAGGCATTAAGGTCACTTGAGTACGACTGCAGACTGAATTAGAGGTGAAGCTAGTAAGGGAATCAGAAGTCTTTTATTCCCTGATCAGTGTGGTGTTCATCAGACTGCAGCCTTTTATCCTTGCTCTTTGCACACGGGAAAATACTTAGGTGCATTAGGAGTTCCTTGTATTGTGCTCTTCATGCTACTTCTTGTGATGGGTGGAATTTCTTGGCAGTTCCTGCTGTCCATATATTTTGTGTAGTGTGATTGTAGTGAAAGCAGAGAAGCTTTGATTTACTTCCACCCTTGACCAACAAAAGAGAAAAAAATATTCTATATTATTTAATCATAGCACTGACAGAAGTCATAGTCAATATCACAACCCCTTCACCTCTTTTTACCTCCCAGCAAAGTCAGAATTTAGGAAACCTCACTTGCTTAATGGATTGAATGCTTAAATTGTAACTAGAATGCTTGATGTATACTCAGACTTTTTTGAAGGCATTGTCCTGGAAGGGTTCTCCTCCCAGGAGCAGGGGAAAGTGATAGATACCACTTCATCTGTGCTTTGACCTCAGTGGCGAGGTGGGAAATAACAGCACTTTTTCACCAAACCTTGTGCTTGCCTGCTCTTGGGAGAAGCAGAAATGAGAGCCAGCTCTGCAGCAGGGGTGGCAGTATCAGCTGGTAAGGAGTGCTGTTGCATCTCACCTTAGCCTGCTCCCTGATAACAGAAGTTATTCTCCATTCTCCTGATTTTAGGAAACAATAGTTAACAGCTTCAAGCTTTCTAAACTTGTTTTTCAAAAATGTTCAGCTCACATATCAGTCTGACATGATGGGCTGAGATTCAGGATCCCACAGAGTACTGAGACCTAACAGTGTGCAGTGTGGAGAGTAAGCAAGTACAGTCCCAGAGTCAAACCAACTTTAAATAGGTGATATAGATGTAACCTAATATGCCAGCCATTTGCTTATCATTTAGATGTGATTGACTCTCAATATAAGAGCACAGGGAGTTCAGCAGGATGGGTACAATCTAGCCTCTATCACTTCCCCTAAAAGTGAAGACAGCACAGATGAAGAAAGGGGAGAGGGCAGGGCAGTCTGGGGATTGAAACTTGATGGGGAGAGATGGAGGGTGGAAGAGGAAATAATTCACATTTCCTTAGATGCATAAATGACCCTACATTCCTAATTCAGAGTGAGAATGCCTCCTTATCCCAACACTCAGTGCTTTACAGTATAGAAATGTGTATCCTGGGGATGAAATAGACTGGAAAATTCTTGGTAATAAGATAGAGGGAAAAACAAGTTCAACACTGTGTATGTGCTAACTATATAACATATTCTTTCCTGAGTAATTTCTGATGTGAAGGTTTTCTTTTGAATTCTATATTCTCTATGAATAAAGATTCATTCTACTGTCACCAGAAAATACTGCTTTTAGTCATCAGGGCCTTTTTTTGCACATTCTCTGAATTTTCAAGAAATAATTGTCACTACAGTAGAAATCTTGCCTGCAATATTTTAAATGAACACAACATGACATCTGACAGCATATATTTTCCTAAGAACTGAGGAAGAGATAGACACATCCAAACTCTCACTGGAATTCTTCTGGACTCTCTCTACTTATTCTGGCTGTCTCTGTATCTTCGGTCTTAGCAGTCTCCCTTCTGTGCACACACCCTAAAAAAGCCCCAAAATAAACCAAAGCAAAACAACCCTCCCCAAGAAAAACTAAGCCAACCAACCAAATTCAGCAAGAGCTCTGAACAGTACAGTGTTTATAATACTAAGAACAAAAGAGCCAAAAAAGTCTTAAAAAACAAGAGTAATTTCTGAAACTTTTTTTTTTTTTTAAAGTACATGCATATTATTTGAAAATAAATCTCAGGAGGTGATTTTAAGACCAGAAAAAATCTCTCATCTTCTGTTTAGGATGGGGTAGAATTTAGCACCACTTATTTTTATCTCAATGAAATACTGCTTCAATACTTTAAATTCTCCCACTAAAATTCAAAGTTTATTACAAATACATCATACCTCTCTCCGTGGGAACTTTTCAAAACCTTTAAGGGTCATAAGACTTTTCTTTCTCTTCCTTCATTCTATTATCACAGTGAATTCCCCAAGGAAATAAGGATGAAAACTTGTTTATAAAGCTGGGTAGCTGATAAGGTTTATTTTAGATGCCTTTTTTTTCTCTTTAACCTAATGGAGACATTGAAATTTTAAATACATTTTATGATTCCTCCTTAATAAATACTCTGATTCTGTCCATATAATTTCAGATTTTATGATCTTCTATTTTATTTTTTTTAATGCATGCACATCCTCATTCTGTGTATACCCTCATTTGCCTTCAAAGATATTTGAAATTTAATGGTGTTATTTATATTACAGGGTAAAAATAATTGGATAGAATTAGCTAAAGTGTATCTTAATTTCCAAGACCGAACTTAAAAGGACTTCAGTTACAAGAAGCAGGTAGTGACAGTGGAAGAACAGCTGCTTCCTGTTTACTTTAATTAACCTGGAACGGCCAGTAGATAATTTAAGAATAATTAGTTTTGAAAGTGGCTGAATCACTATTTTGATTACCAATAATTGAATACAAAGACCAGAAAAGGGAAAATGGAAATTACATTTTCATTCAATAGTTTTAATTTTAGCTCTTAAACTAGGAAAACTATGGAATTATGCACAAAATACTGCTGGTGATTGTGTTGTCTGGTGACATTACTTTCTCAATACCAAAGTTTAAACCACTGCACTTAAGATCTTGTTTCTAATTATTCTAGTTTTATTTTTTCATTAAAAATATAATTAATTCAAAATAATTTGTTAAAAAAGTAACTACATAATAATGAATCTTTTTGCACATTTAAAAAAATAGCCTGATTTTTACAGGAAAATATAGTTTGTTTATACCCTATCCTATCCTGCAAAGGCAGAGGTACAGTGTAAACCACAGGGTGAAAGTCAAGGCTGAATTCAGGACTGGAAAGTTTCAGATTTCTTACCTATTACCCATTTCACTATGAGTAACATAAGTTTCCATAAATAAGATAATTGAGCTGTAATAATTTTTAATTTGAGCTTTTCTGTGCTGTGGGCTGCTTTCTCTCGCTATTTGCAGAATTACATGGGACAAGAGAACCGTGGGGGATTTGAGGGAACAAGGTCTTTCAGGTCCCTCAAGACATCTCAAAGATGTCTTCAACATCTGGGAGCCTTCTGATGTCCATATGTTTTGGAGGCAAAGTACTTTTCAGATGAGATAGGGCAAATTTACAGTCTCAGAAAGAATGCTCCTGGGGGGCTGAACATCTAAATTACTCAGCCAGGTATATGATTTGCCTCAGAGGCTTAGCTGGGTCCCAGATTACACAGAAAGTAGCTTGAGTTCAAAATGCTGCCGTGTTTATGCAGTTAGCATCAAGAGTCTTAAAGACATGCAAAACAATATCCTCATTACGGTATTTTAGATCGTCTCCATCCTAAAGGTAATTGATGAAGGAAACAGTGAAACACAGTAATGACAGTATTATAAAACATTAAGTTTTACAGTTTCATTCCCTTTTAGGAGGTAAAGTGAAGCTTGACTGGTCAGTATCATGTTTTTTGACTAACCAAATTCCATTACAGTCACTAAACCTATTGGGTAATAGCCAGCCTATCAGGGAGGACAATTAGACTGACTTGACTTTTTTTTGGTTTCTAATGGTGGAAACCATCATTAGCCTGAAGCTGTTTCTTGTTCAAAGAAAGGTTTTCTGACCATAACCTGCTTTTTTGGGGTTCTTTTTGTTTGTTTGTTTGTTTTTTTTTTTCTAATTTTATATGTATATAATCAAATTGCCTTTATTGATTGATCAGTTTTGTGCTAACAGAAATTAATTCAGAGATACAATAACTTTGAAGGTGCTTTTCCTGATATTCTATAAATGTAGTATCAGAATATGCATATGGACTATATTTCTTGTCACTGGAATTGCCTGAAGGGATTGGTAAATGAGAAGAGAGACAAGACATTATTCTTCCAGATTTGAAAAACCTATATTTTATAAGTTTTTTAAAGTACATTTTAAATGTGATTTAATTAGTGTTACTGGTATATGCTTCTCTGTCTCTTTGACTATTACTTTTTCTTTCTGTATTCTGTCTCTTAGAAGTTATATGTAGCACACCAGGAGGTTGAGCTTTTTGTCATAATTCTCTCATGTTCATAACCACTTTTTATTCTTTGTTAATTAAATTATAGAGTATGAAGTGCAAATTCTTTATTTCAAATTAGAAACTTTGTCCCAGATTTAAATGTCTAGGGTGTTGTTCTTCAAATGTATGAAAATTAGTAACTAGAAATGGGAAGAACAGAGCTTTATAAACTATTATACGAATGTGACAACTGCCATAAATATGAGGTACTACTTCTGTATCACAGACGTTTGCTTTGGAAATAACCAGTGTGTTTTCTGTGCTGTGCAATTTAATGTATTGAATTTAGTTTTATACCTTCTCTTGTGGTATACTAGGCACAACAAGACAGGGACCCCCAAACCACCCCAATAAGGGACAAGGGGAAGGGAAAGGGGAGAGGGAGACAAAATAGGGAAAAATAAGACAAAAAAAATATATATACAATCTAAATTCAGAAATTAACTCAGTAAATAACCAATACAATAGTAAGTTCAATACTTTCCTTAGAAAAGCAGATTCTTAACCTTCGCCGCCGGCCCAGGCAAAACAACCCCCAGAGCAGGCCTCGCTGAACACAGATAAGCCAGGCCCAAACACCGGGAGCTCGTCAGCGTGCGAGCCCGAGAAGGAAAAGAAAGCAAAAAAGAGAGCAAGAACACCTCCTCCTTCGGTTTATATACACCTGATTATGTAAAGAGATGGGATGGAATACTTCCTAGATCTTGACCCTGGTTACCAAGGAAGGCCTACAAAAAACAACCCATCATATGTGGGAATAATGGATATTCAGTGTGTTGCTGAAAATGTTGTATTGATTGATGTAAATTGTGACACCCGAGATTAGTGATATTGTTCATAGAATCATTAAGGTTGGAGAAGAACTACAGGCTTGTAGAGTCCAACTTTTGATTGAACACCGCCATGTCAGCTAGACCACAGCACTAAGTGCCACATCCAGTCATTTCCTGAACACTTCCAGGGATGGTGATTTTCCTGGACAGCCCATTCCAATGCCTGACAACCATTTCAGTGAAGAAATTCTTCCTGATGTCCAACCTGGACCTCCCCTGGTGCAGCATAAGGCCTTTTTGTCTTGTCCTGTTGCTAGCTGTATGGGAGAAGAGGCTGAAACCTGCTTGGCTACAACCTCATTTCAGATAGCTGTAGAGAGCAATAAGGTCTCTACTGAACCTCCTTTACTCCAGGGTAAATACCCCAGCTCCCTTACAGGACGTACTCCCTAGACCCTTCATCTTTGTTGTCTTTCTCTGTACAACACCTCAATGTCTTTCTTGTAGTGAGTGGCAAAGAACTGGACACAACACTCAAGATGTGGCTTCACCAGTGCTGAGTATAGAAGAATCTCTTCCCTGGTCCTGCTGACCACACTACTTTTTGATACAGGCCAGAATGTCATTGCCCTTCTTGGCCACCTGGGCACACTGCTGGCTCTTGTTCAGCTAGCTGTCAACTAACATGCTCACATCCTGTCCTGGTTATAGTGATCAGGACCAGTTTGTCACTGTGTGGGTGTGGCTAAGACTGTTTATTCTACACCCTCTATGTAATTTCTCATGAACTGCTAACAATGGACCATTTGCAGCAGCTTCCTGGGGCACACCTGACCCCTCAGGCTACAGGGTGGGTGCTCGGGAACTTCTGTGAGATAAGAAAGGTTTCCTGTCTTCACACCAATGACTTGGGTGTGGTAATGCTCCTCTGGAGAGCTGTTGGCACCTCCACACCCAGCCTGAGGGATCGTGTCTGCTAATGGGCCATCAGGGTTTCCAAAAATATGCCATGATTCACCTTATACAGTAACTAACCCATTGTGAAACTCCCCACGCTGGGGGAGGTACTGGGCACTCCCACCTGAGCCTAAGCATATATATACTGGGGGTTTTGGGACTGGACTCACTCACTCGCTGGATCCAGAGGAGGACCAGAGCCTCAGCAGGACTGGGACTGCTACTCTTGACCAGACCAGGACCATCATCCTCAGGAACAGGTTTCCTCTTTCCTTTTACTGTGTACTCAAGGGGGCTGGGTGGTGCTCAGCACAGGGGCTGGCGAGCTCCATTCTGTTTGTGCCCCAGGGTGCTGGGTTACATGCCTGTTTCTGTGGGTCAAACAGGCTTTTCCCTCTGTACCCTTGTAATTATTGTGATCTTTTTATTAAATTGTAGTTCTGACTTACAGTCTTTTTGTGAATTGGGTTCATTTCTCCTGCCAGTTTATGTTTAAACCAGCACAGATCCTTTTCTGCTGCTTGCTTCTTTGTATATTTGCATGTTGTAGGGAAATTATTAAATATCTTGAGTCCAAACAAACTCAAGATTTCCTTGGTTGTGGAGTATTAACTTGTATTCAATAAGAAGGCAAGTCTGTTGCTGGGTTCATTGTTAACTGTGAATTGCTCAGCTGTTCTACTCTGCTCTTCTTGCTGGAAGAGCTGTCTTTTTGTTACAATTAGAGTATATAACATAAGAGAATAATCCATAGATTAAGCAAGTAGTCTGCATTTGTTATCACAGCATACTTGTTTTGTCATTTGTGTTTTCTCTCCGATCTTCCTGTTTTGTTCTTGCTATAGTCTTTTAGCACATTCCCTTTATTTACCCCATAATTTGACTCTAGTCATCCTGTTGTCCTCTACAGTTCTGTGGTTGCCCCAACTAACCAGTCCCCAGTTTCTATTGTCAAGGAATAAAGCTAACCTTCCTGATCCTTTTGTTTCTCCATCCTGTGTTTCATTATCTTCACCTTTAATGACTTTTGAGTGCAAGTTTGCATACATACTTCCACTTTCATAAAGAGGAAGCAACATCAATTTGCATAAAAAAGATATGTAGGGATTTAGCTTTGTTTATTGTCGTCAATCTAGATAACTTATCATTTAAGAAATTCTTCTTTTGTGAAAAAATATCTGATGCCTAAAATTTTGTAATTTAACTTTCTTATGCTATCTTTCACAGTCCAAACACTCCTTGAAGTAAAACTTGTCTTCTAATATTATAAAATATCTTCATATTACACTTGGTTACCCTTTTCATTATTCAGCAGTATGCTGCTTCTGTCTGAATCTGCCCTTTTGCATCTCTTAGCTAGATTATTTTTTTAAAGGTCTAAAGATTGCCTTTCAAGCAATAAAAAAGTTACAGACATTGCTGTAATTGCTGAGCTATCATTGCCAACAAGGATGCATACACATGGATAGATTAGAATGAATGCATTTAGCAGAAGTAAATTATAAAAATTATGAAAATGAATAAGAGAAAACAATCCTACTATCTTGGGATGCAGTTTAAACATTTGGTTAGCTAGAAAATTCCAAATTTCTTTGCCAACTGTTAAAAAAGACTATTATATGCAATATATAGCTTGGTTAGGCAAGACCCCAGGTTGCTGAACACATCAGTGCTTCCTGTCATGTTCTGCTGCCTTATTAAGATTTATATTATGTAAGGTCTGTCATGCCTAGTCTTGCTACTCAAGTCATGATCAAGCTTCTGTAATGCCACTATTATTCCTCTATGTATCAAAATTTATTTCTGGGTCCCAAGTGTTCTGTTTGAACTCCATGTAATATTTTTTTTCATGTAGTTAATCTTAGTATTTATATCTCAGAACAGGAGTGTTGCTAACTAAATAAGTTTTTGGTTGACAACTTCAGAAAACAAAATATTTTCCAGAAGAAAAGATTCAGCACTGGAGAATTTAAATAATTCATACTAAAGAAATCTCAACTATTCAATGAAATAAGACATAATGAATTCTGATAGATGTTTGGCATTTGTTATTGGACCATGTCCCTGGCTGGAAATGTGTTTGTCTTGCTCCTGCAGCTGTTACAGGTGCTGGGGTAAGCAAATTTATTAACTTCAACCCATCATTAAGGCAAAGTGGAAAAGTAACTTAAGCTTGAGATATGAACGTAGAAGCTGCTACATAAGGACCCAAGGAAAACCTGTGAAGAGACATTTCCAGAGAGGTGTTGATTCCTGGCAGTTGTGTTAACCTTTGCCAGCAACACAAACCAAGAACACAGAAACAGTTCTGAAAAGTGGCACAACTCAGGAAGGTAAGAAAACCCGTTTGTTTAGTAGGCATAAAGGTGGTGTCTTTCTTGTTTATTGCTGACTCTGGAATCATTGGAGTACTTATAATACATTTTAAATTAATTTCTAAAATTATGCCCCAAAATCATAGTCTAATCTGTCTCTGTACAGTCACTATCTGAAAAATCTATGTGCCTTAATTCTAATTTGAAGCTCTAGCTTAATTTGCATGTTTTGTTCATTTGCATGTTTCTCCAGTTCAAAATGGTGCAAAACAATATTCCTATTGATATCTTTTTAATCTCTTCCATGAATGCCATTAATAAAATAAAATGTGAATCATAGAAATGACAGGTTTATAGTGCATTTGTTTACAGATTCAATTCCTTTTTAGCAGAGGTGGAGGTAGTAGCAAACCTGACTGATTTGCTTAAATTCCAGCCTGTCACAATCAGCCCATATTCAGAGAGCTGAGAGCGTTGTTGGTGTTACCTAAGCACTAACATGATCTAGTAATTTTTTAGTATTGTAGATCCTTGGCCAAATCCATAGAACATTTTCTAGATTTTCTAGTACAGGACGCATTTTTCTTCACAATCTTACATGTCACTGCCCTATAGTTGCCATTTATATAACTTTTTATTTAAAGGGAGTCTGTACAGTTTTGTTTCTAATTCCGCTAGTGATTCTGCCAGCAAGACAGTCATTGTTCCACTAGGAAGGTATGATTCAGTATTGATGTTTATTTATGAAGCATATTCTTTTTTTCACAGGATGATGAAGGGAATGTAAAAGCATTTGATAAGTTTAAATATAAACACCACTAAACTGCTGAATAGTACTTTGGGTTTGAAAATTAGAGTTCTACAGTAGCATAGGAAAAATGTATCTGCTTTATTGCAACAGCCACCTTTAAGATTTTTATTGTGAAAAAATATATCAGTGTTATCTCCATGTTAGTGAAGTTATTAATGAATTATACGGATATTGTGATCACTTCTTGCTGGAACATGTGAAGCTCTGAGCACAAAGAATGTTGAGCTAGTTTCCCATTCTTGAACTAGGAACTCACTGTGCTAACTGGATGATGAAATGAAAAGGAGTTTTGAGAAAGCACTTACAGTTCTCTCCAGTAAAACAAAGTGGACCCTTGTCTCAGCCTGAATGCTCCTTAGCATGCAGTCTGCTATGGATGACCACTGAAGTGTCTTTCTAAAGAACACTGGAGAAAAATAAATCTGAAATCAAAATCCGAATGGACTCAATTCAATCTGTTCTTCATGCTTAGTGTTTTCTGTGTGCAAGTACTGTGACTTAAGCCTAGCTTCTAAGAAACAGTAAGTATACAAGCTTTTGTGGAATTTAGGTTGTGTGAATTTGATCAAAAATGTTTACCTTCGTGTTGTACCTTCCTGCCACAGCAGCAGCCTTAGCAAAAAACAAACAAAAGAAGGTACTACAAGATTGTCCATCACAACCCTCATCTTCTGCTCTTGACCCAGAACTTGTTTAAGCTTCTCCGTGGATTTCAAGATAATGAAGACACCTTAAAGAGCTTAACATTCAAAGATTATGGCAAGTATGTGACTCACTGTTGAGTTCCGTAAGGTTTAAATGTAACTCCCATAGCTTCCTGTTACACTGTATAGACTTTTCAATTATGAGATGATAAGTCAAGTTTCCAGGCTCTTAGCCCCATACTCTGTTGACTAGCTATGTTAACGTGTCTTGATGTGTGCAATAGAAATCACAATACCAAACTGCAAGATTCAAAATTTAAATGTTATTTGAAACTAAGAATTACTGAGAATGATAAAATTTCCCTATTAGAAATGACATGAAAAATTAGAGTAATAACCTGTGTCTAAAAACACTTACAGGAGAGAATTTACTTCAAGATTTAATTAACAAATGTTAGCTGATAATTTTAACTGCCCACATTCAGAAACTGATACTTTAGAAGTGATTTTTTTGTTAGTGCACTGTGACATAAAGAGTTTGGGTGTTCTGAGTGTCTCCATGCAGGTGATGTGACTGTTTATTAATAAAAGACAATTACTCAGTTGGATAACTTGTCTCAACATAGAAGAGAGGCACAACCTGGGAACATAATAAAATTGTATGTGATAGGAACTAGCATATTTTTTCTATTAAGTGGCTGAGGTGCAACAGAGGGAACATGTTATTCTGAATGTACGTTGCCTAACGTTGCTCTTAAATGGTTTTACAGTTCCTAACTATCTCAGAGTGAAATGGGAATAAGCTTTATTCAATCAAATGAATAGCCTAAACATGGAAGTAAAATTCCTTATTTCTGCTACAGCTCTTCAGCCTAGTACTAAGCTAGGTTCAACTTGGGAACTCTGTTCTGGTATGTATAGGCCTTTCAATCTTAATATCAGCATGTAAAGCAATGAATAAGCCTTTGCTTTTTTTTGACTGCTATAGACAGATGCTGACTGCCACTTGTAGGTAGCATGATATAGACACATTCAAAAAAGTATCCTAAAAGCACAATTCAGGGCTTAAGCACGTCTTAGTAATTTGGAAGTTTAGTCCAAGGCATAGTAGTCAATCAACAAGATGAATGCCAGCATTTACACCACATCTAAAGTAGGCATCCTAAATTTCCTACTAATGTAAACTTCTGGTATTATGAAATGATAATGACATTTTAGAAATAGCTGTTGTATTTTTTGATATATTTTGCCCATGTAAAAATATTACATAGCTAAAACTTAGCTGTGAGATACTACCTTATAAAGATTCAAACCTCATTTTGTCTAAGGCAGGTGACTAGAGCTAGATCACAAATTCCAAAGTCTTTTAATGTGCTCTGCATTGCTTTGTCACTTGTATAATTCTTCTTTCTCTAATTGTTTGGTTTATAGGACTTCAGAAAAAAAAAAAGACTATTGAAATCCAATTATGATCAATTAAAAAGCATGCAAAATGAAAATCTGAGAGTAAGAAAAAAAGTAGGGGAGATGGGAAGACAGTGTGCTGGATTACTTGTAGCAAGAACAAAAAGAGCTGGCCTGTGTGCCCTTGTAGTCCCTTTCCTGAATAATTAAAGCAATAAAGTACAACTGTCAAAATGTTATATTGACTATCTGAATTAAAGTGGCTAAAAAGAAAATTTTGGCGTAATCAATATAAGTGAACTGTTAAGCTGAGAAGGGTCTTTCAAAGTTACCATATTTATTAATCTAAAGTACTTCTGTATGTTAGTTCTCTGTTTTGTATCAATAAAATTTATTTAATTTGGCATCATTTTTCAAGGACCAGATATCACATATAGCTTAAACTCATAAATCTATCATTTATTTTAACTTAAAAAGCTAGATTTCAAGTTCTGACATGTGGGAACTTGGTGATTTTAACTGGTATTATTTTGCTTTACCCCATTGACCCTTTCAAGACTTATCTTCTGCTTTTCCTAGATTAGTGTAAAATAAGCTTAAAATCATGTATAGATACACTGCAGAAGGCCCTCTTATTTCCTAGTAGTAATACAGTACTAAAATTTTAAAAATTGTATTTCTCTGTAATAGGTTATGTCGTGTGTTAAATTAAGTGTGAAAAAAATGTTGCAGGATATATAATTACAATATAATTGCTTCACTGCACACCCGTCTAAAAATGTATTTGCCTTTAGAGATGTGTGTGCATATATCTAGTCTAATAATCTGCTCTTTCCTCATAATTGGATCTCCTGCAGCTTAAACTACAGTACATTTCATATTAACCTTTCCTACACCAGAAGGTAATATGGACATGCATGATAGAAGCCTATTTCCACTGGTTTAGATGAGGTCCATTGCTTTTGCTGAACACTGAAAATAACTTCTATTTTGCCTTGATACTAAAATTGAAAAGTGAGTGTGGAACACAGGATAAGGACCTTCTCAGGTAGAAGGGTGCAGTGGGTTTTGAGTGACATGAGAACACTTCTGTGTTAAAGAGCAAATAAAACATTTTGAAGTGATGCATTTCAGACCATTCTGAAGCACCACATATCAGACAAAACAATACAGGACTAAGTATTGCTCTAAAGCAGAGTAGCAAAACAGATAAGGTAACTTTGCACTCTTACAATTAAAACTGAAAGTGTATATCTTTCCAATTAAGTCAGTAGTAAGGGTTTTGGACTGTCCACTATTTGTCACCATTGATTCCAGTTAAACTCAGGGGTTCTCATTGTAAAGAATGGTGTGTAATCAATGAACAGTTAAGAGAAGACCTTGAAAGTAACTTACTGTAGTAAATCTGGTATTGAAATGGCCCAGGTACATTGCCATTAAACCACTTAAAAGAGTGATAACATGCTACAGTCAGCATCAGTTGTTGCTCTTTTAACCTGGACTGTAATGCAAATAGCTCTAGGTTTAACTTAAGTTCCTGGAACAAGAAGCAACATCTGTCTGTAAGTCCTGGTCTGGAGTTTGCTGGTTTGTTCCCTATAACCAGCTACTATGACTCTACTCTTTATATTTAGTAGTTTAGAAAAGACAAAGCAGGTCCTTAAGGATCACATAAGGTTAAAGTTATTAAAGGCAGAAAATATGTGAATGCAGGGAGTGCCAAAGGTGAATTTAAGGAAAACAGTAGCAGAAAGTTCAAATATATTCATTTGCCCTTAGGTGCTGTAATTAGTTTTTATTCCAGGACTGAGGAAAGGAAATACAGGTCAAATGAACTTCTGGCAAGCATCATGCATGCAAACATAATTTGCATAACAATTTAAGGTTTTATTGTCAAACACAAAATCTCTTTGAAAGGTGTCTTGTCACTTCGAAGAGTTTTTGTCATGCTGCGGTATACAATCTTGTTCAATTAATATATTCGGTTTTTTTTTTTTTTAATTGCTTCACTAACATCTAATTAATCTTGTTCCTGATTTTTTTTGCTGATGGAATTTTTAACTTCAGGTCGGGGGCTGTTTTGTCTTGACTGTGTAAATGTTTCCCCAGGCAAAATACACACATGTGGAAAATATAAATAGACGTATTTATAAACATGATTTGATTTATTGTCTTGTCACTATAACTATCCAAGTTAATTTAGGAAGTCATTCTGCAAAGTGTTGTTGCATGACTAGTGGCTAATTAATGACTGGAAAACCACTGCTGTGTGTATGCCTGGACACTTTTATCTTTTTTCTGAGTTGTATACTGTTTTTCATGTTGCTGCATTACGTAGCCTTTAAATTAGGTTCCTGTGTATAGCATATGTGCCTTAGTTGTTACATTCAGTATCTTTCCATGGACGAAAAGGAGGACATACCTTACATGTGAAACAAGGAATTTATTGCTCATTTCCTTAAAATCCTAACAGGACTTTACTAATACAAAGTTATAATTACTCCAGTTGAAATTATACTAACAGTTACATTCCAAATTAGTATAAATAGGTCCCATTTGTAATATGGTTAAAATTGTTATACCAAACCTTCCAAATATGCTCTTTTTTTTTTTTGAGGTGTTATGGTCATTCTTTTGTTGCATCTCCAGTCCTAAAGGAGTCAGAGTGGGGTTGCAGTGTGTTGTCAGAATCCTGAGTTCTTGACAGGGAAGAGTTTGAAGCTGGTGATGAATTTTTTTCCTCCTCTTTGAAGGAGTATNATTTAATGATATAAACAAAGTCTGGGTTTTTTTTTGTTTTGTGTTTTGTTGTTGTTGTGTTTTTCTTTGTTTGTTTGTTTGGTTTGTTTTGTCCCCAGAAATAAATTCTATGCTATTTGGGAAATATACTTTTTTTGCCATACAGTGTTAACAGGATTTTTTCTGTTGGTAGATTTCTTATTGGACTAATAAAAAGTTTTGCTTCCATAATCACATAAACACCATCACTGGGAATTTGGGGAAAAAAAAAAAAAAGAAAGAGAGACTTAGATTTTTTAAATGTCCTACTACTGAAACTACTTATGTATGTTTGTATAGAAGTATTTCTACAAGTCTGACTATGATATTACATACAAAAAATTGACTTGAAATAGGTGATGGACAAATCAAGTCCCTCCTTCAGATACATTGCTATTTGGTTTGTTATTTTCTCTGGCACATTAATTGTATTTGTATACCCTTAAACAGGGTCATAATGCTGGAGGAAAAANCTAACATCTAATTAATCTTGTTCCTGATTTTTTTTGCTGATGGAATTTGTAACTTCAGGTCGGGAGCTGTTTTGTCTTGACTGTGTAAATGTTTCCCCAGGCAAAATACACACATGTGGAAAATATAAATAGACGTATTTATAAACATGATTTGATTTATTGTCTTGTCACTATAACTATCCAAGTTAATTTAGGAAGTCATTCTGCAAAGTGTTGTTGCATGACTAGTGGCTAATTAATGACTGGAAAACCACTGCTGTGTGTATGCCTGGACACTTTTATCTTTTTTCTGAGTTGTATACTGTTTTTCATGTTGCTGCATTACGTAGCCTTTAAATTAGGTTCCTGTGTATAGCATATGTGCCTTAGTTGTTACATTCAGTATCTTTCCATGGACGAAAAGGAGGACATACCTTACATGTGAAACAAGGAATTTATTGCTCATTTCCTTAAAATCCTAACAGGACTTTACTAATACAAAGTTATAATTACTCCAGTTGAAATTATACTAACAGTTACATTCCAAATTAGTATAAATAGGTCCCATTTGTAATATGGTTAAAATTGTTATACCAAACCTTCCAAATATGCTCTTTTTTTTTTTTGAGGTGTTATGGTCATTCTTTTGTTGCATCTCCAGTCCTAAAGGAGTCAGAGTGGGGTTGCAGTGTGTTGTCAGAATCCTGAGTTCTTGACAGGGAAGAGTTTGAAGCTGGTGATGAATTTTTTTCCTCCTCTTTGAAGGAGTATATTTTTTTTTCTTGTCATTCTGATGTCTACTTGGGCTATTTTAATGTTTTCTGACATGATTTACATCTTGCTTTTTTTTCACTGGTCTGCAGCTACATGTTATGTCTCACATTGTAATACATAGTATGTTTTAGGTAGGTGAGATACTTGTTTTTTGTTTTGTGACTTTGCTTATTATTCCTGCAGCAGTTTTTGTTCACCTCTGAAGTCTAATTTCATTGACAGATGACCTGATTAGAGTCTCGGGGACTCCAATGTTACTTTTTGCCATTGTTTTTCAAGTCATCTTTTTACACATAACAGAAGATACTACTTTTTCTTAGTATTCCTGGACCATCAAGCTACAATGATGGCAATAATTTTGTCTGAAGAAAAATTCTGATTATAAGTACCAGTGGAGTTTACCACTCACAGTTTATATGCCTACCCAGATAAAAGAAAACAAAATTAATTTTTTTCCATTATACATATATAGATATATAATTTTTTAATNGGGGAAAAAAAAAAAAAAGAAAGAGAGACTTAGATTTTTTAAATGTCCTACTACTGAAACTACTTATGTATGTTTGTATAGAAGTATTTCTACAAGTCTGACTATGATATTACATACAAAAAATTGACTTGAAATAGGTGATGGACAAATCAAGTCCCTCCTTCAGATACATTGCTATTTGGTTTGTTATTTTCTCTGGCACATTAATTGTATTTGTATACCCTTAAACAGGGTCATAATGCTGGAGGAAAAAAGTATATGTGGTTTCTCTGTAAGGTATTCTTTAATCAGAAAATGAGAATTATGTGTGTTGACAGATTTATGTGCATTCTGTCTTGTAGCATATGGCAGTACTGATAAGAACTTGTAATAGTCTGTCTGAAGACCTCATAGCTTTGCAATTGCAGTGCTAAGTGCCTGACATTCCATGCTCATTTTGATCTTCAGTAGGAAAAAAGTGAAATGCTACATTGAGCTTGAATGATGGAATTCATGGCAGTCAGTGGCTTTTCCTGAAGAAGACTGATGGGGTTGAAAAAAACCCCACTGCAACAAATTGGTTCAGTTATTTTTTCCAGTGTCTTCTGTTGTGCCAAAATAAAATGTCTTGGTTTAAGTAGAGAGAATTGATTTATCCATCAAGTAAAATTATCTATGATAATGGTTTTATATGTCTTTGGTTTAAGGACTACAATTTTCCTGATGTCTCTGGTGCTCTCAGAATATAATTACACTAATAATACAACTTTGTCTTGCACAGTGATTTGTGTGCATGCATCAATGTAGCTTACTGTTCCCCCTCTAAGGAGGACACTCAGAAGCAACTCTATTTAAAATGTAGGCCAAGAAATTTCAGGCATAATTCAGAAATGTATGGACTCATCAACAGTGCTAAACTTCAAACATTAATCTCTTACACTGTATTACTGCACAATCAGGCCAAATGTTGTAGGTAAGGGACTGTTGGCAATTTTAATTTAAATGTAAATTTTTTTGAAGTTATGACTTAACCACTGGAGAGTGTCATACTTGAGGGGATGCTCTTTGCTCTCTGACACCCCCCTGGTGCTGGCTCGGGGCCCCTTGTAGCCACAGGAGACGCAGGCAGCAAGCGAGGCAGGCAGGAGCAAAGAGATCTTTACTCAACCAGCCCGGCTTTATAAACCCCTGGGGAGGGCCCAAGGAACAGGGCTGTGATTGGATGAGGGTTCGGGTGGAGGGGAGTGGTTTGGGGACCCGGGTAGCCAATGGGAGAGGGGGAGGATCCATCCCCGGCAGGAACCCAGGGATTGGGAAGGGATGTGGAAGGATAGGTGAAGCAGCCTATAGGGTTAGGGGAAGGGCGGAGCTGGTCTCAGGGGAGCAAGGGTACCTGGCAGTGTCCCAGCAAAACACGTGGTTACTGCCAGGTCCGGGATTCCCAGAGTTTAGGGGAAGAATTGTTACAATAAAATACAAGAGGTAACAGTTTCTTGGCTTCTTTGGTCCTGGATGGGTTTCTGTAGTGATGATTTCAGTTCTGGGGATGTGCTTTCCACTTCTTATAGCTCCAATTGTTCCCCACAGGAGGGGGGTGGAGTGGAACAAATGGTGCAGGTTGAATGATCTGCCACAGTGGAACCTCTGGACCTCTTAGAGAGATGTGACTGTTCAGAAGCTATGGAATCAATTCATGTAGCTTGGATAGCTTTTGCCTGGAAACATGAGCAGGAAGAAAACTGAGTGGGAGTTATGGGTCAAGTGGATGTCCATAGTTTTGTCCTTGATGCTATGAAATATTGGCCTTTATGTGCAAAGTCTTCAGAACCTATGTGTTTTTGTGAATGTACCAAAGTTTTGGAATTTCTTGGATTGTCTGTCATGTTCAGATCTTGTAATGAAAGGTTCTATGTTTTAGGATTGAGTGAAGGCAAGCAGGGTTGTCACAGGTGTCTATACTTCAGAAAATACTCTCATTTTCTATGACACAGGAGAAAATTCTGGCATGCCCCTATGAACTATGGAGTACCCTCCAAAGAACACCAAGAATAGCTGTGATTGTTTTATTTCTTTTTAACATTAAAAAGGGTAGAGCATATCAGAAAGCAAAATTTTGATAGTATATAAAAATAAGTTTGGATGACATGATTTATCAGTTTATTATTTTCAGTGTACAAATCTCTCAACTGACTTGAAAGAACCCATTTCAAATATATCTGTATTGATTGGTAGTCTGGACATGAGGATACTTGTTAATATTGAAGCTGTCAGGATGTCTTTTGTAAGAACACATTTTTAGTTTAATACAGCAAGTGAGGCAAAGCTGTTTTAAGGGTTCATTTTGTCTTGTTTGATATAGAGTCATGCTATCTATTACCACTTTGGATTATTTGTCTATATCCTTTTGTGCATTTAGTTCATGTGACACAATTATTTTGAAATTATATTATGCACAATATCTTTTAATTTTTTTAGCTGTAGTAAAACCATAAATGCTATGAAAAACCTAATAACTTTCGTATATTTGTTGCAAGGTACTGATATGCCAGGGACTACACAGAAAGATAGTCAAACTGCATGAAATAGAACTTTTTTAAGATGATAATCAAAAAGTAACATTTTCAATGGAGACAAATGCAAATATTCCTAGGCATGATTATTTACAAACTGAATAGGGAACTTTGATACTTTGTATAGAATGTCCTTGTTAGAGAGGTACACCTTAGAGTGGTTACTTCAGTCAGTTTCATCTCACAAACATTGCTTAAAGCAGGGTCACCAACAGCACATTGTTATTTTACAGATGGTATGGTCATACCAAATGCAGAGGTAACACAAATTTGTATAAAGTGCACACCTCATTGTCATTAATTGTATTTCCGCCTTAAGATCCAGCTAAGTAGCCTGAAACCACCCTTAAGCCTAAGTGATTCTTTTCTGTTGGTACTTCAATACAGGCCCATACTCAGATACAGACAGGCAAATTAATTTGCAGGTTTGGGACAATTTTCTTGCATTGGCTACATTTGCCATTATGTGTGCCACAGCAGATCAGTCAGCTGAGTCCTTCCTGTACAGTTCTCTGCGTTATGTGTTGAAAGGTCAGACTGATACTGCAGTGGGTTCACCTGTGGTTTTCTCTCTACAACAGTGTGGACAGTCCGAGCCTGGGTGGGCAGTCAGGTCAGGGAACATGCCACAGGTTACTCAGCTTAGTCACAGGCTTCATTGCTTCAAAAGACAGTCATAGAGAGAGATCTGTCTTGAAGTGCCACAGCAATAGTCAGTTTTCAAGTGGAGGGAGTACCTTTCACATTCACTTGACACCAAAAAGTCTATGGAAAGTCTATTTCAAAAAGTCTATGGAAAATCTATTTCAAAAAGTCTATTTCATCATCTTCAGGCTTGTATGTTTCTAATTCTTCTTGTATATATGGGTAATTTTGTTTTATGGACTGTTTCAGGCAATAAGGAATGCCAATGCTCAATGTGTCTTTCTAGCCAGGACAGAAGGGCAGAAGTAGTGACAAACAGAGCCAGCACAGAGAAGCAGAATTATTAATTCAGCTTCCTTTCTTCTGACACAGGAATTTGTTGTCCCACAATCCTAGAGCACAGTGAGGGCCTGTGCCAATTTCAGTTGTGGGAAACGTACTCTTAGAATAGAACAGATATCTTTCTGAGGGCATTGATTCAAAAAGAAAGAAATGGAAAGTAAGGAGAAATAGCCTGTGAAGTGAATTATCGGCAGGCTGTTTTACAGGAGGTCTGATATAATAGAGAAAGCAGATAGTTGTATGTGTCTACATACTGGGATTGTAATATCCTTGAATATACCTAGTACCACATGGGAATTCAGCAACTGAGGAATTATGGTAGCATTCAATTATTACTTTTCCTCATGTCCTGTAATGTTTACTATTGCCATTATGGTAAACATGATGATGGAGAGTATTGGACTGAAATTCCTGGGGAAAAAGCCCCAAACAATAAAACTTTTTCCACTTTGAGATATGTTTTTTGTTTTGCACAGGAATAAATTGAATAGGCTGTTACTGGAGTTTTAATAAGACTGTAAACTTTCTGCTCCATATGTAAAATGAAGCAGTTGATTTAGTTTATAGTGATACAAACAAGAAAAGCTACTGTAAAATATATATGATTCTCTGATGTACTAATTTAGTCCTGGGAAAACACACAGGATCTGATGGAGCTAGACAAAAGAGGTAGGAGAATAATTTAAAAAAAAGTGCACTAATTTATTTAAAACTCAAGGGTCTGCTTTCCAGCATAAACAAATACATTCTGCAAAAGACCATCTTGAAAGGTAACTGAAGTTACCAACTAATACAAGCTTCAGCCAAGGCAAAATACTCATGCCTCTTCCACTCTCCTTGCCTGTAGGAATATGCTTTGTGCCAGACATAGTTAATTTTGCACTAGAAATCCATGTGGGACTGCCAACTGGAAGCAGGGGAAATGAAAACTATGCATGTAAGTGCCTCAAACTGCAGGAAATATGATGCTTGGCATTTAGATGTCAAAAAAATTGCTACTTGTTTATTGTCAAATAAAATGCCCGCAGACTAAGAGCTCATCTATAATTGAAGTTTATTTTTAAAGCAAACTTCAGCAACCTCTCTTTCTACCCTTGCTACCCATTTTTATTGTCCTGAGAGGGCCTGAAAGTGTGTCGCAACACCAAAGAGGTTTCAAGCTTATGTGTTTTCAAGGAGCTACAGATTACGCTTAGATACTTCATCTCATGGCATCAGCAAGTTTAGTAGTTTTCTACTATTATCACACACACGCACACAATAAAAAAAAAAAAGGGAGGGAGGAACAAAAAGGCTATTACAGAATCGTGGAGTAATTCAAGTTGGAAAGGACATCTGAAGGTCATTTGGTCCAAGTCCTCCTGAGTGGACAGGTTTATGTTGTTAGTTGCAATTATTTAAACAAAACAAGCTCAACATGTCGGAAGGGCAGGAGACGTTTTTTCCTTCCTCATCTATTTGGAGTGGGACTGAAGGATTACAGATCAGATACAGCTCTGACACCAATGGAGACATCTAGATTTGGAGACTGAAACTGGGGATGCTTGTCTGAATGAGTGTTTATGTGGAAAAAATAAATAAATAAATCTTGCCTTCTGTCCCTGGAGAATTCATATCCCTTTTTTCCCCTGGACTTCTCTGATAGTGCACAGAACATGAATTCATGAAAGTTTCTGGTAAGTGGAAGTCTATTAGGCTCTTGTTTCCACTTTACATGTGGAATCCAGAAGCATCTGAAAAAGCACATTAGGTAACCCACCTAATTATTTAGATCATCAGACAAGAAAGAGGCATATGATCTAGTTGATCATTCAGTGAAATCTTATATTTGTTAAATGGACCACCACTGTCCTTCATGAGTAATTCCTCTGACCTTAAAGATTCTTTTGGTAGATTCAGACCCTTCTTTTCTAGCTTTTATTTTATAGTCTGATGGTCCATTTCAACTGCTTACCTCACAGGCATACTTAGTGCATTGTTTTAACATTCATATTCAAGAGCTAGGATGCTTAGTAACTCCCAGATCTGCTATACAAATTTCAACTATAACTATGAAATGAAGTTTTAAAGCTGCTCAGGGTTTAAAGGCTGCCTCACAGACACCTTTGGCTCTTTGACTGCTTCCTATAGAAAAGCACTGACTTTATGTGCACAGCAACACAGCACAAGCACAGCTTTTTGGGACACAGCTATCTCCACCAGCTTTAGGGTGATAGAAACAGATGGGAAAGGAGAAATGTTGTACAAAATAAAGAGGAAAGGGCAAACTATCAAATTAGTTTCTAAAAAAAAAAAATTTTAGCTGTTAAATGCATCACTCCAAGCTTTTTAAAATACCTTGATTTAAAGTAATATACATTTTTAGAAGCCTTATATAGTTGCCTAATTGAAATAAAAATAATTCTAGCTGATTTAACAGCTAATTAATTTTCTTTCAAGAAAACCAAACAAAACAATTTGCATATTTCTGCTATAACTTCTGAAATGTAATACTGCAATAAATGAATTAATTTTTTCGCTTACTTCTTGCAGAATTTTATGATACCATAATGCAAAAGCAGTCTGCCTGGTCTAGCCTGTTATATTGAGCTAGATGATTCCAGTTGCTAATGAAACCTCAGCAAACAAAGAATGCCTGGAAACTTCAGATAAAGCAAATAAGATCAGTGAGAGAGGTGGAAAATTATTCTATAAAGTCATGATTTGTTAATAATGGGGTTGGAGGAGTAGAAAAAATAGAGAATCTGTGGTCTAAAGGGAATAGATGAAGCTATTGAAACTGGTAAAGAAAAAATGGAAATTAAGAAGCAGGGAAAGATAGAGATTCAAATGATTTCTGAATGTATTTTTTTTCTCAGCAAGACATACTACTTTGCTGCAATTTTGCCAGTGATGAAGTTTAATACTGTTACTGGTGCATTACAAAAATGTTTGCTTTACTATGAATATTGGTTTTAAATTAATGGCTTCCAGTCTGTCATACAGATCTTGTGAAGGTCATTCATAGTTTGAATAATAACAAGAATTTTTCTGTATCAAGGATCTTGGAAACAATAGGAATTAAAAAGGAGCAGTGACTCAGTGAGGGCATTCTTAGGGGAAAAAAAAATTAGATCAAATCCAAAACCCCACTAGAACAATTTTCAGTATACATTCCTAAAATGTGTAGCATGAGTACCTGTATAAATCAAATGATGTAAATGAAAATTCTCATTTTTGTAAATTACTGGGTATGTAAATATATTTCCTATAAATTTTATGCTAGTCCACTTTCATGGTAACTTGCCGAAACCTTTTACTTTCCGTTGCAATAGATCAGAGATCTATAGTAGCTGAGAGACTTTTTTAGCAGCTCCGCTAATGAGGCAGCATCTGCTTAACCCTGTTACATGACTATTTTTAATTATATGACTATCCGTCATCATTTTGTTTTGCTTTATGAGGGTGGCAGTTTGACATAATTCAATGTCCTCACCCTCTCAAAGAAGGATTTCCTGAGAGTGCAGAAGAGCATTCACCTGTTTCTTTCCAGAAAATAAAACTTTTAGATGAACATCAAGATTAGGCTGAGGAGTAAAAAGCAGTGGAAAACAGTCATCAGCCTTAATGTTTGTTTCCATGGTCTGAAAGTGAGAGCACAGAAGAGAGAGATCACAGTCTGTCTTTTCCTTCAAAGAATACCTGGATCCAGAAATTTGGTATCTAACTTTAAACCCATTGTTAACAGAACAGGAAAAAATTTCTTTCTTACTCCCCTAAGAGTCACAAGACTTATAAAGCACTTTCCTTTTTTCTTTCCACTGTGTCTGTATTTAATTTCATGGCCTGCATAAGGTTACAACTCATTAAGTACTATGTAATTAGCATTCATCACAAAATGTCTTTCTTTGCACTACCAATAAAATGAGACAAACATAACTCCAAAATATATCTGAATTGGATGGGACCTTTTTTGTAACATGTGAAGTTACATGTGTCTCAACTTTCATAAAAAATGCACAAACTGTTATTTTGTTGGTTTTGGTAATCTGTAGTGCACTCAATGAATCTACTCAGTGAATTCAAAATAGATTAATTTAATTCACTGAATTAAAATTTTCCTTGTTGCAGCTTCTCTGTCATGTCCTTTCTAATATCTTTTTATGTCCTGCTATGTTCTAGTAATGAAGAACTATTACCCCTTAGAGTCTTTTTTTTGAGTGTGTGGTTGTTATTTTTTTTCCCAAAGTCACCTTCCCTAGTTTCTTTTACAGTTCTATTAAGCTGGTAATGTCAATATAGGAATTTTACTTAAAGTAATTTCTTAAATATTTTAGAGGTTTTGTTCCACTTGCTAAGGCTTGTCTAAATCTGTCACAAGCACAATCACTTAATGCTTCTTTTGTATTCTTCTTGATTATCATTCAATTCCTGTTTCAAATTCCTCGGTAGAAGTTACTCAGTTATTTAGTTATTATGGAGTATTTTGGTTGTTTGTATTTATAGTAACATCTTTTTAATGCTGTGACTCAGGGGTGTAGTTTTTCTGTTCCCTGAGTACTATAGTTATAAGAATGATATTAGAACAGAATAGGTAGTAATTTTCTTGGTTTAGTAGGTGTGCCTGCCTGACTTTTACTTTGTTGTTGTTGTTGTTGTTTTAGTTTTTTAGAAACCTCTTTCTGGGAGGGATGAAATGGGTGTTTCTATGTGTACTACTTTATAGTAATATTCAAAATTTACCATAGCTGTCTACTGCTAGGGATTTCTTTCTCACTACAAGCAAGATATGTTTGGTGTGTGTGGAGTGCAAACTTCAATATAGAAAGCTCTAGCTAGCTTGGCTAGTAGAACAGAAAGCAATTTAAATGATTTATCTTGATGGAGCTGTATGTTACCACATAGTTTATTGTACATATACATAGTTCACTGTGGGCTAGAGCTGCTGACAGGCCAATGAGTGAAATTTATGCATCACTTGAGATCCTCAGATCTCTCATTTGCTGCCTAACTTAATAAAATATCTAAATTTCCTCAGAGTACTGGTGCAGGTACTGAGTAACTGTTCAAATGCTCACTTTGTCTGTCCAATTGTTGAAAGCATACCCATATGCCAATGTGCTTGCTGACCTCTCTGAGTACAATTTGTTTATGAGGTCTCAGACCATGCCCACAAATGAAGACCAGGACTAGAAGGGACTTCATCAATCTCTGTGAACAGTGCCTGAAAGGCAGAGGACCCTTCTTGCAAACTTCAACATTCACCAACTTCCAGTCAGCTGGGACCTCTCCAGATTCTCAAGACCACTCAAAAATCATCACAAAATCATCCCATCAGGCCTCATAGATTTGTAGGGATCCAGCTGGAGCAGCATATCGCGCACAAGTTTGGGGTCAACTGGGAGTAGATAATTCTTGCAGTCATGGTCCTCCAGCTCAGGGCACTGAGACCACTTTGGTCAATCACCTGTGTTGAAGACAGAGGCAAAGAAAGTGTTAAACACCTCTGCCTTGTCTTTGTCTGTGTTTGTGAGGTGACCATCGTCATCCTGTAAGGGGCTGCTGCTAGTTCTATACTGCCTGATGATATTTCTGTGCATTAATATATTTGAAAAAACTGTTTTTAACCCCACATTTCTGGCAGCTTCAACTCCAGCTGAGCTTTTTCTGTAAGATTTTTCTTCCTACAGTGGTAAGTAGCATCTCTGAATTCTTCTCATGCCACTTGACTTTACTTCCACTGGGCATATATCTTGGTTTTTTGCCTTATTTCCAAGAGAAGATTCTTGTTCAGCCAAGCTGGCCTACTGCCTCACCTGCTTGTTTTCCAGCATTTGTGAATTGCCTGCACTTGTGCTCTTAAGAGAAGATGTTTGAAAAGTGACCATCACTGATGGACTCCAGCACCTCCAATAACATTTTCCCATAGGAGTGTACTTACTATTTCCATGAGAAGCCTGAAGTTTCTTCTCCTCATGTCCAGAGTTGAGGTTTTTCTGGCATTTTTCCTCCTGTCAACAGAAAATTTAAACTCAATCTCTTCATGGTTGCTGTGGCCAAGATGGCCACCAATCTCCAGCCATGTGATCTGCTCTGTTAACAAGCAGGAAGATCAAGGAGAGTACCTTTCTGAGTTGACTCCCTTAGAACCCGTTCCATGAAATTGTCATACAGGTTTTTTAGGAGTCTTCTGGACGGGGTTGTACCAGCTGTGTGATGCTCCCAGTTAATTTCTGGCAAGTTGAAATCCCCCATCAGGACAAAGGGAGTTGACTTGAACGTGCCCATTAGTTCCTCAAAGAATAATTCATTGGTGTAATCATGCTGGCTGGGAGGTCTGTCCCATGATGACATTATTTGTTTGCCCCTTGGTTCTTACTCACAGTCTCTCAACTGAGCCATTGCCAACTGCGAGCTCCATGCACTCTAACCCTTCTTTCACATACAGTGCTGTTCTTCCACTTCTGCCCTGCTCATCCCTTCTAAGAGCCTGTAGTTGTCTAGCAGGGCACTCCAATCACAAGACTCATCCTACCAATTATGTCAGATCTCTGGGACTAGGCCAAAGCTTTGAGCTCCTCTTGTTTGTTCCTCATGCTGTGTGCATTGGTGTAGAAACATTTTAAGTGTGGTATGTTGTAGCCAACACCTCCTGATTCAGACTGAGGGATCCCATTACTGCTCATTTATGTTTTGCTGTTCTTCAGATTTCTTCTCCCCTTATGAAAGCTATCTTGAAATACATGCTTTCTCGCCTGTGGCTTCATTTTTCAGTTCTTCCACAATTCAGGGGTGGAATTCAGCTTGTGATTGTGAGGAATTTATAAATATTTATTTCCTTGAGATCTGTTTTCACTTCTGTCACAGTGTTTTTAGGTTTGTTTTTGTTTTGTTTTGTTTTTTTATATACACTTTTATTTGCCTCACTGTTATCTGCAAGGCCCATGTCATAGTATGTTAAAAAATGAAGAAAAGTATTTAGTTATGAAGTCATTCATTATACTTAGACTCCACCTCTTTACGGTGTCTTCTTTTAGACTAGGTTATGTATCTTTACTACCCAAGGTCTTTTATAGCTGGCTGTGAGTCACTGCTTCTTGGTGTTGCCCACAGAATGAAAGTCTGGTTGAGGTTGGAAGGAACCTATGGAGATCATCTGGTCCAACCCCTCTGTTCAAGATGAGACACTGAGTTAATTGCTCAGAACAATTTCGAGATGGCTTTTGAGCATCTCCAAGAATGGGGACTCCACCAGCTCTCTGAGAAAGCTGTATGGGTGCTAGGTTATCCTCACACTGAAAAAGTGTTTCCTCGTGTTCAGAGGGAACCTTCTGTGTTTCAGTATGTACCTGTTGGCTCTGGTCCTGTCACTGGGCACCACTGAAAGGAGCCTGTCTCTGTTCTTTTTGTACCCTTACTTCTGAAATTTATAGACACTAACAAGATCCCCCTGAGTTTTCCCTTTAGGCTGAAAAGTCCGAGTTCTCAATCTTTCCTTATAGGAAAAATTCTTCATTCCCGTAATCATCTTACTGGCCCTACACTTGATTCAGTCCAGTAAGACTGTATCTCTCATACTGGGGAGCCCAGAACTGGATGCACAGTTCTCCAGGCATGACCTCACCAGTGCTGAGTAGCAGAAAAGAGTCATCTCCTCAATCTACTGGCAATGCTCTGCCCGCTGCAGCTCAGGATGCCATTTGTGTTCTTTGCAACAGAGGCACATTGCTGACTCCAGCAGGACCTCAGGTACTTTTCTGCAAAGCTGTTTTGCAGCCAGGCAGGCCCCAGCATGTGCTGGTGCATAGTTCTACCTTTCAGCATCAGACTTACTCCATGTATTCTGTGTGGTGCCTGGCCTGCCAGCTCATGGCTCTGACTCAGCTGGAGAGAAAGCTGCCTAAAAGTTAAATTTGGCAATGGCTTTAATAGCTCTGTCCCAAAAAGATTTTAGTCTCAGATTTGAATGTGTCAGTTGGTCATAAAAGCAACTTAACTGTACAGCTGGATCTTTAGAAAAATTTACTTTTACAGCTGGACAAACCAAAATTAGTGCTAAATTAAGATATCACTCCTGTGACTTTCTAGTTATCTTTTTTCTCCCCACTTTTGGTAAAATCACACGTTCAAGTTTCTGTTATTTCCAGATATCCTAAACATAAAGGTTTCAGGCTGATAATACCAAAATGTTTGAAAAAGTAGCTATTTGTAGAAGCAAGAAAGAAGGAACAACATAGATTTGGCCTAATGAGAAATGTCACCTATTCATCTCCTTTCAGAGACAGAGGTGAAGGGACGATTATGATATTATTAATTTATATTTGATTGCAAGCTTCTGTTTAATTTGGAAAGTGGGGGGGCGGGGAGGGTGAGGGTGAGGGAAGGAAGGAAAGAAGCGCCTATTTTGGGGAATTTTCCCCCTCTATTATTTTTCTTGTTCGTATAAAGGTGCCTTGGTCACTTATGCTTTTAGAAATGAACACTTTGCCCTCTAGTGGTTTCTTTCAGTTACAAAATGTTCTTTGAAAACCTATTTCATTACCTAGGAATGCTTAGTTTTAATTTCAATGTTTTAACTGTGCACTCAAATTCACCCACTTAGATTCTGGTGCAGAACTGCAAAGCAAAAATTTTAAGATTTTTTTGAAAATGATGTGTTTTTTGTTTGTTTTTTTGGTTTGTGTTTTTGTTGTTGTCTGTATCCACTGGTGCACTTTGAAGACTTCAGCTTTATTTACAGTGTCCTTGGGTTATATTTTATTCAAATAGATTGTTAAAGGAAAGCTAAGTTTCAGTTTGAAAGTAGTGGTGAGGAAATTAATTGGTAAATATTTTGCTTTTTCTTCAAAATAGTGGCAATCTATTGACATTATGGATAACATTTGCTACTTTATTTAGCAAAACAAAGTAATGAAAGCTACATAATAACTGAAGCTGTAATAGACTTGCTAGAGCAGCATATATCGCTGTAAAATTTTTCTTTGATTCTGTGACAATGATCAATTTTGCTTATTTGGGACATGACTTATGGGTAGACAGAATGGATTTCTTTCAATTTATTTCAGAGCCCTAGTCATTGCTTTGGTGCTCTGGGAGTGTAAGAACAAAGTGGTACCTTTTATGTTTTAATGCTTGTGACTCCACCATACTGATTTTCTTTGTCAATATTTTATGCATTTTTATTATTGAAGTTTTGCCAAAGTGAATGGCGTTTTCACCCTCAGTTTATTTAGAGCTCTGAGAAGGAAGAATACTGCATAGAATACATAATATATAATATAATATGAAAGGTAAGGAAGAATCCTAATTAATGTGCTTGGTGCAGCACCAACTGAGATTAAATATACACGGTACTCAGGGTTGTTCTGTTCAAGATAACCTAAAAAAACCCAAAACCATTAAGGAGTTACTACAAAAACTCATCTTCAATACAAAGTTTCATTGCATCTAGGAATGAAAGTGTTTCCTGATAAGAAAGGTTAACAGATTAATGCTCTTTTAGTTCTCTGCCATGTGGTTGCCAAAACATTCAGTTTAACTAACCCTGAAAATAACCACTGATGGATTCATGATATTCAATGGTTTTAGAATGATTGACTTAGAATAAACCTGAGATAGGTGATGCTATAAACCAATAACTGTAGCAAAAGTACAACTACAGTCTTCCTTACATCATAATCAAAGACGTTGCCATAGATGAAAATATTCTGAAGAAAAAATATGTTTCACTTGGGCTCTTAAGGCTTTGCAATAAATGAAAATGTCAGATTACGCCTTCCAGTGCTCTATTTTTACTTGCAAAATGGGTGATTATAAATATTTGTTTATTAAACCCTTTTCCTCCAGTCTAAAATTTATGATACTGTATCACCCAAAACACTCCTACTTTATGTAATATTTTTTTCTTTCATAGAAAATCCCAATTTTGTGAGAATATGGAAATTTTTACAGAAAAGTAGTAGAGGGATCTTTCCATAAACAGTGTAATTTTAAGTACTGGTCTACAAAGACAGTGCAGAAGAACCACCAAGTAAGGAAAATTTTTCTTGAGGCTTTTAGCTGCTTCATCCCTGAAGAATAAGAGCTGTGGGTCTGCCAAAGTGGCATGAGCACCTATGGCATGACTTGGGAGAAAGTTAAGAATTTGTTTTGTTCAAGGGTAATCTGCTTAGGAAGCTGAGAAAAATGTATTAAGATCTGAGAAAATATCTCTACAGCTCATTTTAAAAGATAATTTTTCAATATCAAAGTGTTCTAAACAGTAGCAGAAATTTTAAGATAAGGACCATTAGAAGAATAGGAATAGAAAGGGTATGTACCACTATCAAAGAGAAAATAATGTAGTATTCTCCTAATTCATTGTAAATAGAATGTTCATAGAATCATAGAATATGCTGATTTGGAACGGATCTATTGGGATCATTGAGACCAACCCCTGGCCCTGCGCAGGACAGTCTAAGAATCACACACTGTGCCCTGAGAGCATTATCCAAACTCTTCCTGAATTCAGACAGGCTGTGACCACTTCCCAAACAAGCCTGTTTGAGAATCTAGTGAAATCTGGGTGATTCCACATATGTAGCCTAAACATTCCCTGACTCAGCTTCATACCATTTCCTCAAGTCCTGTCACTGGTCATGAGAGTGAAGAGATCTGTAGAGAGATTTCTTCTCCTTGTAGCTGGTTCTCTGATTTCCTGCTGCTGTTTTGTTGTTTTGTTTTGTTCATTTGGAGGGGTAGGAGAAGGCAAAGTTGCTTTTTGTATGTATTTAAGAGCACCTCTTTCCCCAAGGATCTTATTATCTTAACTACCATTGCTGATGATGCTTCAGATCATCTATGGTAGACATTTCTGGTAGTCAGGCGGACTCTGCCATTCAACAACATCATGTGCGAAGGTCTCTGCCTAGAACTACAAGGAGACTTGGCTGCTCCAGTGTAGCTATTATTGCCCAGAACTACCGGTTTTGTCTTCCTGTTGAAGGTTCCTAGCCCTGTAGCAGGAATGAATGAAACAATTCTGTACCTCAGCACCTCAAGTCACTGATTTGTGAATTCCTTCTTCAGAATTACCACTGAAAATACATGCTAATAGGAAAGGCTGTTAAACGGTGGTGGTTGTGAGATGGATGGTATTCTCACAACTTTGGATGTGCTGCCCAAGAGCAGGGGACGTTTTGATGTGTTTCTCACTTCTGTACAACTGCTGGATCTCCCTGGGGTAGGACTCCAAGTCTCCAAACTTGGACCTGGAGAACCTCTAATGACTCAGAGATCAGAGCATATGCAAGGGCCCTGTGAATGCTGCATTGAAGTCAAGGTTAGTATAAAAGAAGGGTTTTTTGGACAAGCTGGCTTATAGATGAATAAGGTCCCTAATTCTTTTGTGATTGAAAGCAATTTTTCTGAACATCACATGAGATAAACTATGGTGAGGATTTTTGTTTTAATTTTTTTTCCACCAATATTTGTTCCCTTATACCTAATTCTTACTTGTAATTATTAACATTATAATTTTTCTTCCTTTGTGAATATTTTAACATCACAAAATATTGTAATTTTTCTTCCTTTATATATAGTGCAAAAATAAGTACTGAATCAAAAATGAAAATTGTATGTCAGTTTTGTTCTTCATGAAGAGCACCATAAATCTTATAAATTGTTGGCATATGCTGTAATATACTCATCAGTTGGTGATTGTTAAGTAGATTAATCAGATGGTGTTAATATTCAAAAATCCTGTTGCAAATAGTCTGAATCATATATTGAATATTGAAAATCATATCATTATGGACATTTAAACTGCAATTAACAATAATTAAATTATCCCAGTCAAACCAAGTTTAATAAACAGCAGAACACATTAGCCTTAATTTTATTTAGTTTTTCTTTCACTATTAAATTATTCTAGAGCACTAAAATATTCCCTAGGGAACAATTACTGTAGGTTAATAAAAACTAAAATGATATTTCAAATTTTTATGTCCATGTCTTATGAATATCTAGATAGATGATAAACAGCTTTTGAAAAATCACCTGAAAATGGCAATTCACAATGTTTAGGGAGAGTTTTCTTTCAGTTTGCTTTGCTAACATTTTTGCTATAGTGTCAGTGTTCTTAGGAAAAAATGGAATTGCCTAGTGACAATCTTGTACCATTGTAAGAATTTCAACCAATCTAAGTGCCTTTAGAATGAAAGTGCAGTTAATTCCAAAGAAAATTTTTTCTTTTCATTGCACCTGTAGCTATTACCTCTGTGGTTGCGGTTCTGACATCCTTCTATTCTCTACATAAGGCTGAATGCAAAAATAGTCTCTTCAAAAGTTTTAATTCATTAAACTAGCTAAATAAAATAAGAGTTTCTTTCCTGTTTTGTGAGTCTTTAGTCCTTTCAGAACTATGCAATGCTTTTGTACTTTTGTGTTGCTGCATCCATCATCTTTCCTCCGAGGTTTGACAAGGGCTTAAAACATTTTTGCTTTACTCAGTTTCAGGGACTTTAGATTCAATAAAGATTACCTGCAAATGATGCTCAACAAGGCTTAGTGCACACTGTCTGACCTCCAGAGATAACTGGAGTCCTAGCTCCTAACAGTGTGCTGAGTGTTTCTGATTCCGTTCCCTGTTCTGGAAGTTATGTACCTGAGCCAAGTCTGCAAGCACATATCTTCACCTACCCAAGCCACAGCCCCAAAAAAGGCCCTTGAAGGAAAATAAGAGTATAAAGAGTTGATCAAGCTCATAGATTAGTAACTAAGAATATCTGCAACCAAGAAAATAGCCAATTTAAATCTAAACTTTGTCAGAAGAGGTGTTTAGGTTAAAGCAGGAAAAAGTCATTATTATGGTATGATATTGTCTAGTCAGTTATGATCAAGAAAGATAAATTGAATGTCTGAGTTCAAGACAGGACTGACAAATTTCCCATTAGATTGGGCAACCTACAAGAGGGGAATAGAAATTAGGTTTTTTGGGTTTTTGTCTTTTTTTTTTTTTTTTTTTTTTTTAGATTAGCACAATGCAGGCTGATATTGCCTACAAATACCTTGGAACAGTCTGACAAATGGTTAGACAGTTAGAGGATTTGTTGAATTAAGGGCAATATTTTCATTAAATCAATTTGTACATATTTTATTTGAATTAGGCTTGAATCTGTTTCCTTGAGAGTGGGAAATTTGCAGCTAGCTCAGGTAACGGAAGTGTTATGGATTTAAAATCTTGGAATTTTTCTTTCATCTACCAACCCTGTGCCTCAGAGGGATGACCTCCTCTCTCTTTTTTTTCAACCATGGAACCAGGAAAGGGACTGCCTGCCCCATGGAAAAGAGTNGCTCAACACAAGGGTTGACAATTACTATTCTGTTTGTGCCCCAGGCTGCGGGGTCACACACTTTTTTGTGGGTTAAAGGGACTTTTCTTTTTTTTCTCTCTGTACCCTTGTACTGGTTGTGATTTTTTTTTTTATTATTATTATTAAGTGATAGTTCTGATTTATAATCTGTTTGTGAAATAAATTAATTTCTTCTGCCGGTTTATCTTTAAACCAGCACATGGAAGAGAGTATGTTTTGGATGACCTGTCAAGCTCTGGCTTCAACCTCTATTTCACTAGTCATCCACAGGGGGAATAAAAAGGTCTGAAACTTTTAAATTGTGAAGGAGACTCATTTTCTGATGTGACTTACTGCAACAGTGATCTACTGAATTGACCACTTCACTCCCTCTACTGTGTGTCTCTATAAGGTTTTGCAGCTTGTTCTTGCCCATCTTACAGTATGGGAGAGAAATGTTTCAAGTTACATGCTTCAAGCTCCATCAAATCACAAAGAAGGTTTCTGGGACTCTGCATATTAAGGGATGCTATAAGCAACTGTCAACTCCAGCAGCTCCAAGATCAGGTTTTTCTCCTGATCAACCAGGGAGCTCAGAGATCTGAGGTCTCAGTCCCAGTTTGAACTGTTTGGCCTCAAACTGTAGGAAAGATAAGTGCATATTCCAGAGATACAGGCACACAGACACACACAGGACATGGACAAGGCTGCCTACACTGACTGGCACAGACAAGGTGTTTCTTAAGCATCATCTGTGTGTAGGACTTACTAGTGCTGTAGCATCCTAGTGGTAGCATGGACATGACACTCACTAGGTTCACAAGCACACACGTATTTCTGGATCCACCAAGCACCAGCATGGCCCCTCTGTCCACACAATACCTTTGCCTGGATACCTCTTACCTTTTCCATAGGTCTGCTATTTGCCTGCCAGTCCAGTTGGGTGCTTGCTGCCACTGGACACTTATTACACAGGAACTCCACATTTGCAGGATACCCCAAATTCCAACAAACAGACCTTCCACCCAACTGATACCTCTGTTAGGAACCCCCGATGGCCTTCTGCTCACCAGCTGCTCCAGCTTGGTGTTTGCTTGTGCATACACACATACAGCCTCGTTCCTTCCCAATCCCCTTCCCCAACACTTTCTTTTGTTAATTTAGTATAGTCCCACAGAACTCCATCAAATATCCTAAATCCACATTTTTAACTCTTGTTTCCCACCTCTTGTCAGTTGCAAAGTCCAGGTCAGCCCTTTCCAAAGCTGTACTTGTAGTTTCTTACCAACCTGTTGTTTAGTGATTTGAGATTTTTGGTCTTTAATGTTTTCTGTTATCCTTTGCCTACTGGCTCTGTGTTTCTCTGAGGTCTTGTTATTTCTTGCTCCTTTACTTATTATCCCTTTTTTCTGGAAAAGGTCCTTGTTCAAGTAACTGTAATGAAGCAGGCACTCACCTTCTGCTTGGCCTTGCTCTGTGCTTGGGTTTGTTTCAGCTGCATCTTTTGATACTCAGAATCGTTGATGATAATCCTTCTTTATATGAGTCACGCATTTGGAAGTCTCTTTCTGGTCACTAAAGAGTAAAATACTAAGATTTTCATGGGCACCTATGGAAAGTGTCATTAGAGATATTTAACTCTCCCTACCTGCCTACTTTAGAAATAGAGTAGTTCAGTAGCTCACTAACAAGTATATGAAAAGCATAATGAAATATGATCCTACACTACTAAATGCTCTGAGTACTCCTTGCATGCTTTTAGCCTATTTCAGTATCTTCCCAAAGTGTAGTGAGACAGAGCCAAGAGGTTTCATTGTGATAGCCCTGGTTTTGAGTGCCAGAAGAGTTAGATACCACTACAGATGCATTCCATGCCTGTTAGCATTCATACCCAGTTCTCTTCCTGGCAAAATTGAATTCACTAAAATGAGCCTTAGAGAGTTTCTAGTGGCACCTGGCACTCAAGATTAATTAAAGGAGAGAAATTTAGCTCTCAATTCCTTGAAAACAGCAACTTGCTGTCATTTTCATTGCTATTGGCAGGCTGACCCAACTGTGTGGTGCTAGTGGGTATGATACAGAACTGGTGGAAATTTTGCAATCATCTGGAGTAGCAGTAGGAACCCAAGTAAGATATGCTGGGACATCTCACATGATGCTGTTCTGTTTAGACAGCTCAGTCTCACCCCTATCACTTCTGTTCCCTGTCATACTTATGATAAACTGACTCTGTGGAGTTTTATATTGCTGATTTGTTCAGGGAATGCACATTTTGGTAATGCCCAGGTAAATCAGAGTGGTCCAGTCAGTGAGTTGAATGCTCAAGTGTTCTGGTCAGTCCCAGATCTTACCTATGGCCAGGGTTCTATGACTGTATATATAATTTCTATAGCTTCTGTGCAAGATGAAGTACTTTCCTGTATGAGATGTCACTAATATCATTACTACAGATTGCGGTAACTATTGTTCATGCTGACATGTGACATAAAACAGAAAAGTGAATGGATCACTCTAGGGTAGTGGTTGGAAAATGTGGCTTTATCTGATAGAGATAATATTTGTTTTGTTGTTCACTACTCTGTAAGACCCCAGCCCTGGAGCTATGAGTACAACCAGGAGTTTTACTTTAAAAATATACAATATTCCAAAAATTTGCTGAATCTTTAGAGGAGCCCTCGGGTCTTTAATACCTTAAGGTAGCATAAAGAGAAGGTGCAGCACACCTTTCTCAGGAGATACTTTTACTAAAAACTTTAGAAAATAAGAGAGTGTAAAGCCCCAGGTCTAAGCCACATTCTGCCCAGGTGTTTTACTTATATTTAAGACTCTGAGAGTTCCTGCTGAACTCTTGCAGAGCCTTTGGTTCTTAATACCTTGAAGCCACATAAAGAGAACACGCTACATGTGTTTCCCAAGAGACTGCTTTTAATTTAGTGAGAAAATAGACAATTTGGCAAACGGTTCACTGAAGTAACATACAACCAAGAACAAGAAACATTTTACAGAGCACCCAACACATATCAATCTATGCCAGCTAAGTAAAATGCAACCCATCTTTTTTAAGTTACCCAGAATATATTAATGAAGAGTAAGGAAAGGAAGAGAGATTAAGAGAAGAAACAGGAGTAAAGAGAGAGAGGAGAGAGAGAGTAAAGAAAGACGTCATTGATTCGACCCAATTAAACAGTCCAGTGAGATATGGATCCGATCTCTCACAGGGAGAAAATAAAGAGATCTTGGCAAAAGTGTAAAAGAGTAACATACAACCAAATTAGAGCATTCCACAAAGCTATGACTTCGCAAATGCTAACCCACACAACTTAGCAAAATCCAACCCGTTCAGTCCCAAGTTACCCAAAATATTAAGAAAAGAGATAAAGAGAAGAAGAAGAGGGAGGAGTAAAGAAAGAAAGAAAGAAGAAGAGAAAAATAGCTGCCACCAGAGAATCCTGTGCAAGTCCAGCTTTCACATGGCCCAGTAGCAGGTCTCAAGCAAAATGGAGACATACGTGCTGTTTTTATGTGCTTTGGCAATCTGTGGCCACCACTCCCAGGTAGGACTTCCAGCCCACTGGCCATTCTGGGGCTCTGGAGCAGGGTGAGGGGTGGCATTCCCACTATGCCAGCCAATCTGAGGTTGGGTTAGGAGCTCCAGGGTGTGTTCTATAGGCAGTGCTCCTGGGCTGCCTTTGACTGACAGCTGCTCTGGGGTTACTTGGTGAGGCTGCAGGGGCTGCCACGTGGGACATGGCATTACCTCACCCCTGTGAAATTCAACTTATCCTTTCCCCTCTCTCCCCTGCCCCCAGTCTTGAGTTGGTTCTGACCCAATAATTAATCCAGTGTCTCACACACACCCTCACATTCATTTAATCACTGCATCTTCCACTATCCCTAGTAACACTGTAAGGCAGCATACCATGAGAATGCTCAAGGGTTAAACATGCTGAGATAAGAAAACTTACTTTTGTAGTTATATTATGTTTCACTTACATAAATCCAATTGCTTCAAGATTTACGGTAGAATGAGTGAGACAGATATTAATTTGTATTTGTGTCCTTTTTCATGTTGACATTGATGATGCAATCCCTAATTTGTGTTTTTCTAAGCAGTACAGTTACATTGACTATAGCAGCGACACCAGCTGGTGTGCCAAGGTGAAAAATATGTTTTCCTTTCTTTGCTTTGTCTGAGTAAGTCTATATAAGCAACTGCATTCTTGATGCAGATTTCATAACAGCTGCTTCCAACTCTAATTCTTTCTCTTACCATCTGTCTTCTCCTAATTCTGCTATTAGAATGGCAAATGGAACCTCAAGTGTGCTGTGAGTTTCTGAGAAAGATGGGCAAGCTCTAGCAGCATCTGAACATTGAAAGCACAAAGTTGCATTTGAATTTAACTCTACCTTCCTAGTCCAAATGAAGACCTGGGGGAATTGAGAACTGTGCAGATGCTTTGTGTGAGAAACACAGACTTATAAGAAGTTTGAAGATGGATTAAAAAGCAACAAAAAGTTTAATTCCTTTAAGTGAAATTAACACCGCCAGGCATCTGAATCTGACCAATTTAAGAAAAATATTATTAAATGCTGTCTTTGAAAGTTCTGTTTCAGAATTTAAAAAAAAAGGTAAGAAAATCCTATAAGTATTTAAAATCAGGTCACACCATCTCTTCCATAGCACTTGTTAGTGTTATAAGAGGAAAAAGTGCTATATCTTCAAAAAATGCTAAACATACCCTACAGACATTTTAAAGATGGAGGTTCTTGTAAATTAATCTTTATTGTAATGTTCTGTGTAACCTACAGATTTACATTTCCCCCTTCACTTACTACCTATTTTCAGTTTGTAATAGAGTAATATTTCTTGGTGATTTCATGGTGATAAATGGTTTTTACTCAGGCTGTCCTACTAGAAGAGACTGAAAGTGTTAGGCCTTTTTCACCCTGTAGAAGAGAAGGCTGAGGAGAGGACTTCATCATGATATTCCAGTCCTTAAAGGCAAGCTGCAAAGAGGATAGAGACTCAGTACAAGTTGTTGAAGGAGAGATTTTATCATGATATAAGAAAGGAATTTTTTACAGGAAAATTAATCATTCAATGGAACAACCTCCCCAGGCACGTGGTAGAGACTTTGTCACTGGAGGTTCTCAAGATGTAATTGAGCAGGGTGCTAGATAATCTCATTCAGCTTCCCTTCTCCACAAAAACTTGGACCAGATGATTTTTTGAGATGCCTTTCTGCTTGGGATGTTCTATAGTTCTGCCATATCTATCAAATCTGCTCTTGGAAGAGCAAGGAAAAAGTAACTTTTTAGGAGACAGCCACAATGCTTTTTTCAATAATAGTAATTATTTAAAAACTTAACTGTTTCTACTGAATTATCTAACTAGCTACTAATATCATCTTTCTTCAGGATAAGTAGCAAGGTACTGACAGAAGGCAAACATAAAGCGCTACTACTGACTTGCTTTTCCTGTTAGTTTTACCATCAGAAGCTACTTTTTTATTTTTTTTATTACTGATACCTGAAAGGGAACAAACATCTGTCAAACTGAAGTCTCCCAGACATCTATGTTCTATTCATTCATCATGTCCTTGGCTATGGATGAAAAAAGCCCATTGTACTAATTTTTAAAGTTCAAAATATCAAGAAATAATTTTTTCAATTATTTTTCCAAATGTCACTCAACAAACATATACATACTTTATTGCAAATAGGATTACTAAGACCTTTATTTATTATACTATTTCATATTAATTCTCTGCAAATATTAAGAACATTTGATGCTATATAATATGAAATCTTAAACATTTAGTCCCATTTTTTTCTGAAAAAGGCTTCTTCTTTTCTTATAGGTTCAACAGTATAATAATGGAGATTATTTTTGGCTCGGAAATTGGGAAAGGAAACAATTTTGTCATACGATGTTAAGCACAAGGAATATAAATCATTTGGTGAGAATAAGGAATATCAGTCATGCTTCCCAAGGGGAAAGGAATGAGAGTTGAATTTTAGTCTATTCTCCATGGAATATTTACTATCAGACTTCATAGAACTGAAATTCAGTGCATCATTTTAATTCTCTCCTGACAGTGTTGGGCAAAAACTGATTAATTGGTACTTAACTTTCTCACAATGAAAACTCATTCTGGTATGAAAAATGTTGACATAAATTCCATTTGGACTTTTTTTCTGGAGTAATTATTCCATTAGTTCTTAGTAAACTGAAATCAAATTTAATCTTTTAGAGTTACTTTTATCTTGTCTATTTTTATTCACTTAGAAACTTTATCTAAAGCAACTGTCTGGGATTCTTCAGCAGCCAGTGGACAGAGAGATGTAGTCTCAAAAACAGATTTATATCTATATTTTAAGTTTGGTTAAATTTGGAAAAAAAGTATCCATTTTTCTATTTCATGGAGGTGTTTATAGCACTGGAAAAGCCTTAATTAAAGCTATGATCTAATCAAAGTTTGTTGATTGCTAAAGTTGCATGCAATTCCATCTTTCATCTTCACACAAACAATCATTTGATCAGCAAGAAGAAAAAAACTGCTTTTAGTTTCTGTCACTTTTTTGATATTCTCAGCACAATGGGATAATTTTATGGGCCTTACATCTTCCATAATTTTCAAAGCAGAACCCAATTTCACTTGACAACAAAGCTTACTATGTCTGTAACTGATCTGATATATTAGATGGATGCATGAGGATGTTATTATCACAAGAATGTCTTGAAAAGTTTTTCTATATATTAGAGCCGGGTTGATTTACAAGAACTATTGTCACATGTTTTCAATGAATGAAAAATGCCTAAAGGTGGTTTATTTACACTTGCAATACATGCTATTCTAATATGACAACAATAGAGGCCACTATGGTTCCAGAATTCAAAATACAGAGAAGCTTATAAATTACTGTTTCTTAGGGGAACAAAAACAACAATAGTGGTTTTCAGGTAATGCTTACCTTCTAAATTCTAGCAAAACATTAAATATGTCTTGATGATTGTAAATACTACTTGCTTGAAAGTAGATTAAATTTAATGAAAATAAGATTTTGTTTCAACTAGATTAGAAGTTTAGGAAATATTATACCAGAGGATTGAACGGTTAATATAAGAATAAATCTTTTCATTTTGGAGGTACTGAGGACTCTGCAAAGGCAGACAAGTTATAATCGTTGTTTCTACCTGTATGCTGTATTGAAAAATGTACATTTATTCTAGTTAATACTCATTCAAAGTCCACTAATGAAAATGAGTTAGTGGAGTGGTTATTTTATTTTACTTTACTTTACTTTATTTTAATTTACATTCTAACATTATTATTATTCGTTTTTACAAAGTAGCAAGGTGTCATTATTATAGATTAGGATACTAAATGCATAGGTAGATACCTGTTTATGTTTACACTGAGATGTTATTTAGGCATTTTTTTTTACATTTATATGCAAATTATGAAATGTAAGCTGTAAGTTATTTGAAGCACTGGAAAAAATTAAGGAAGTCTAGATATTGCAACTCCCAGATTCTGAGCACAGCCACAGGGAACAAGTACAGGAGTGGAAATTTGTTCACTGTATGGCAGACGGCCCAGTAATTAAATATATTTCTTTTTAAACACATAATCCTCACTTGAATAGCTGTCTCCTCTGGAATTTGGCTGGGAACCGGATTTGCACCAAAAATGCAAACCAGTGCTCGTCCACTTAACATGCTCCATGTGGGCAAGGCTTACATTTTCACAGAGCTCCAATAAAGGCAGTGAAGCTTGGTCCAGACACAACCACAAAGAGTAATGGGGACATAGTTCAATTGTTATAACTTTGATGCCTCTCAATTTCACTAGGCAAAAGGCCAGTTGCTGGAGGAGCTGTCTAAGGCAACACAAGATTTAATGGTGAAATCATCAGTAAAAGTGTCACTCATCAAGCTAGAGAAGATTCATATATTTATTTAGGTATTGTCCAAAAATGAATTAAAGTAATTTTACACCATGCATTGAAGAGTCATCAGATGGCTGTTGGTTGCTTTCAGCTTGAGCTGGCTTTAACTGTGCTGGGAAATTTAAATCCCTGCAAATGAATTCTGATATAATTTCTGTGTGGTAGCTAGTGAATACCTTTAATTTTGGAATAACATCAGTGAAATTCTCTGCATTCAAGTTATCTTGCTATTTCACAAAGTTACAATAGTAGAATCTAGAAGGAAAGTAATAGCAAGCTTATCTCGCTTTCTTTTATTGTACAATTACAGGAGCTGTGGATGATACCAGAGGTCATGAAATTAAGTTTGGAAAAAGCCTTAGAGGAGCTGGCAAGCCTCTCTTAGTCTTTTTTATTTGCAGTGCTTAATGGATTCTATATTTTTTTCATTCTTTCCCTGTATGTCCTCTGTGTGATTGTTAGTAAGCTGTTAACATACCCATATGTACAACACAGGCTTTTCTCACTATATGCTACCTGCACACATGCTGACAGAACTCCTTAGCTGAGATACTTTATATGTGGCAAAAGGAGAGCTTTGCTCACAAAGCCGGGTTACCTTTGTCAGGTCACAGGCTAAGCTGAGAAAAACCTCGTTTGCTGGCATGGCTGTATCTGTTCTAGTGATTTTGCCAACTTGTACCAGTCAAGCGGTGGGATTTTATATCCATAGACTTTTTTCCCAACATAACAATGTTGACAAAACACTATAGTCTCACCTAAGGAGTACATCTGTTTGTTGCAGCTGATTCAGACAGCTCGTGATCTATAGCTCCTGCCTCATAGTTTATTCATATAGTTCAGGATTTGAGGATCTTGCGTTTCTTTTTTTCCTTTTTT
>VXBX01008047.1:488722-532400 GCA_013400415.1 Scytalopus superciliaris
GGTTGTTGTTTTTTTTTTTTTTTTTTTTTTTTTTTTTTTTTTTTTTTTTTTTTTTTTTTTTTTAAATTTTATTTATTCCTAATCTCTTGGAGAGCCTTTAGAAGAAAAATTACCTAATCCTTACTCAACAAGCATGAATATAATGAAAAAGAAAAAAAAAACCAAAACAAAGAAGGACAGCAGAATCTAAACCTTTAAAATTTATGCAGGTGACAAGGAGTTGGAAATTCCCTGTAAGGATAAGGATTGTCTATTTATAGAATAACATGTCTGTGATTTAATTTCCCTTAGGATGTCTCAGTCTAATCTAGATGTTTTCATTCTGACATGTATCAGAACTAAATTCTCTACCACTGTGGATTGTTATGGTTTGTCTGAAAATCTGCCACAGCGTAGCAACAGCACTGTCTCAAAACAGGGCGGTTGTAATTTGAGGATGCTAACATTAAGATAATTAATCTGCCAGCTCCATGGACTGTTTACCTGCTCAGGCTAAACTGTCACCTATAGAGCCAGGTTTGACCAACATCACCACATCAGCTGGCAAATACTTTTTAATGGCTGTCAGCAAGGGGGAAAATGACAGAGAAAAGGCAATTACAGTAAGAAAAGCGTTGTTGGAAAAACTGCTTTTCTACCTCATGCTTTTGTGAATGTGAAAAGTATGGTCAGTAGTCTGTTAGGTTTAAGAATGGCCAGAAATAGAAAGATGCTTTCTCAAAGTCAGCACAAACTTATTAGGAGGCAGAAATGAATATTCTGTGCTTTCCGTAAGAGACAGAAATGAGGGTGACAGAGAAAAGACGGTTAAACAAAATTTGATATAGGCACAGGTGAGTAAAAGATAGCTACCTAAAGTATTTTTATAGCCCTACCGTGTGTCAGTTGCTAATGCTAAAAGTAAGGCATATGCTTATGAATAGCAGGGACTAGAGGGGGATGACTGTGGTATGCGACACCACATTATAAAACAACTCAGCAGACAGTTTCTCTGTCAGCAGGGCTGTAACTCTTCAGTAGCTCAAATTAATGAACAAAACTTCAGTATTCCTGAAAAGCCAAGGCCAGAGGCTTTGCTGATGTCACTGCAGCAGAAGAGGCCTTACTTTCTCCCAGTGATTGGTTTTGGATGGTATTCTGCCACATGTGTACTTATCTCAGCCCATATCACGGCAGCGACATCACTATTTACTTGTGGTAGAACACTCTTTCATTCCTGCATGATATCAAGAGAACTGACCACAGCACCACTCACTTAAGAAGAGTGATAAAGCATATCCTGGATCCTTATTGCTAAAAACATTGTTTGCAAGAAGCAAGGGAACTCAGAAGATGAACAAGAAATAAGAAACTGAGAATGAGTTAAAAAATACCCAGTCCAACAGAAAGGGTATTTACGTAGATATCTTGGCTTTTTTTAGTCATGTTTGGCTGTGTTAGCAATTCTACTGCAGTCTTTGGAGTGCTCTGAATATAGCAGCAGAGTTAAACCTTGTCACCTTTGAATGACATAGTTCACTTGAATGCTTGTAAGGTGAACAGTTCATTGCAGCTCTAATGCAACATTGTGATGCTCTTGAGGCAAAGATCAATAATTAATGTTCCACTGGAGACATTAACAGCACAGTTAGCACCACACATTGTTGTATTTTATAATGGCATCTCTCATAACACTTATAAAAGCATAATAGTGATAATGCTTGAAGAAAACAAGTTAACAAAACCCGCTCAGTATCCTCCCTCCTATCCCCTGTTGTCTCCCTCTTCCCAACAGTGGATGATTGTATCTGTGATGGGGATCCTAAGGCAAAGATCCTAAACATTAAATAGAGTCGTTGTTACAGAGTACAGGCAAAATAGTACAGGGGATAAGAAAAAAACAAGTGTACATCACACCATGTAAAGACGGTACATTCTCACAAAGAACATGAACACTGTGTTGCCAGGTGTGTTTGCATCATGAAGACCTAACAGATGCAGGTGGATATGTCCTCAAATCATAGGCAGGATCCTTAAAGCTTAGGCATTGAACATGCAGAAAGTGATACACCAGCAAACTCCTTTCTGGCATTCTTTATTCTTTTTAGAAAGAATTTTGTTGTTGTTTCTTTGACAACAAATTTCCATTTTATCAATGTAGGACAGTATAGACCATTCATCATTAAAATTTTACCTTTACGCTAAAATTTTAGTCAAATATCAGTAAAAGAATTATAGGGATTTGTATTCACAGATGGTCACTTCAGCCCAGGAAACCAAGTACCTTAAGGCTTCCTCTGTAAAAAGTAATAGAGAAGGCTCTGCTGCAAGGAACAGTTTTGAGTACCTAGATGTAGGCTACTGCTCTGAATCCTTTCAAAACAGGTCCTCTAGCAGTTGGTTCAGAGTTGGAATCTATTTTTCACTTTTTCATCCATCCAACATTATTTTTTCCAGTGCAGAGTTTAAAGTTCTATCAAAATAACTTCAAATCCTATAAGCCTTGAATCCCACAGTTCTGAAATATTTGGATGATGACACATGAAATTGCCCAGGCATTCCACACTTTAAGTTGTGTTTCTCCTAGCATATTGACTATGGACCAAAGTGGAATCATTGTAGCTCTGAGTTTTCATGTACTAAAAATATAATTATATTGTTGCAGAACAATATAGTCAATGTACCCTATATTACAGCAGGTGTGTTGGCCCAAAGACAGTAAGAAGATCTGGATTTTTTACGCAGCTTCATGGTGGTATAAACAGTGCAAGTTTTTGCCTGAAATACTTAGCATACAGTTGTTATTGTATGTGCTTTCTCTGAAACTTTGTATTATATTTATATTATATTTACAGTCACTCAAAATTTTTAAAATATTTGTCAATATCAATTCCAAAAAGTGTATTTTCATGAGGCATTTAAACAATGTGGTGGATTGAATGATAAAGGAGTGGCAGGCAATGTTTGCTGTGCACTGCATATACCCATTTTAAATAGCAATCAATGGCTAACCAATTATTAAATCAAAACCATGGTGCTAGCAACTACAAAGACTAGTATGCATTACAGTGGCACATAAATGAATTTGAAGTCAAGAAATAGGGATGCCAATAATAAATAATATCCCTGTGTCAATGGGGAATCCATGTAATATATATAATACATGATAGATTTGTTCCAGAATTTATGAAGTTATTTCTGAAGGAAAAAACACATGGAAAGACATTTATATTTGTGTGCTAAAATATAAGAGAGTATACTGAATATTCTTGCTACACAGATGTATTAACAAACAATGAGAAATATTTACATAAGAATATCTGTTGATTCACACCATGATTATATCAGTCATGGGTTACACCACTGACACCTGACATTCCTGTCCAAGCTAAACTGTTCATTTTTCCAGCACTTTAGTTGTAGTAATGCAACTCATTATGGGACCACACTGATAAGATCCAGGTTAAAAATAAAAGAAGTCTACCAAAGTAAATTTCTTTTATAACTTAAATTTTACTATGTAACAACTTTTCCTTGAAAGTAATTCATCATGTCTAAAATACTATGTTTACCACCTTTTTTAGCTGTGAAGCTGTATAAAAATCTTTGAAATCAGCTGGGACCAATTGCCATCTTCATTGATATCTTCTTTATGTGCTGAACAGTGCTTTCCTGTTCCATTGCCTTTCTAAAGAGCTCTAAATTCCAGTAAATATCTGAAGTGAGCTGCAAAAAGCAGTGGAGATGACAAGCTGGCTGTAACAGTACTTTGGTACCCTCCTTCTCGCTGTCTTTGATAATGTGTTTACCAGGGGACAACCATCAAAGAACTTTATTTGTTCTGATAATATATATGAGAATTAAAAAGCAGAAAGTGCAATCGCATCTGCTCTTTGCTACCTGTGTTGGCATGTTCTTACAACAAAGTGTCATCTCTCTCCTATGCTCTGATTCAGGAGGAATAGTTTTCCAGCCTCAGTACTTGGAGTTCCACATATATTTCAGTGCCAGCTCAGTAGCCAGACCTTGGCACAACTTCTGAGAATGTGCTTTGGGTATCTTCTGTGCTTAGTAACTATAAGAGGACTTAGCAGTAATTGTCCATCTATGCCATTATGATGGAAGGAGTGGACAGAAGAGGTCAGAGGACATCTGCTATTTAATTTGTGGTCTTTTCCTGTCAGAGACTCTACAGGAGGAAAGCACTCAGACATGCTGCATGAATAAATTAAAAAACCCACTTATTTTCCAGTGTAATCAAAAGATCAGAAGCAGGTTTTCCTGTCACATTTGGAATTGGTATAAGAAAAAAACTGGCCCAGGGCTAACTGTAAGTGAGAAACCCTAAAATAGGTGCTTGAATTTCCTGCATAGCCAGTTCAGATTTCAAAGGCCATCAAAGGCCATCTGGTCAACTGGATGGAAGGTACTTATACAGGGAACAAAGATTACTTAAGAAGGCATTTTTCAGCTGGCATCTGAAATATAAATAATATATATATATATGCCTTTCCTCTTAAAAAAAAAAGTGATTATATAAATAAAATAAAATATAAATTAATTTATATAAAATTGTTGAAATAAAATACAGAATGGCCAATTTAGAAAAGAAAAATACTGTAGCAAGTGCTGAATCACCTTTCCTTGTATTATTCAGTTTTCTGTTAAACTTTCTGTAGCATAAACTGAAATATGACTTAGTATTAGTAATTCTGAGGCATCTCAAGATTGACATCTTAAATCCTGTACCATAATCTGGGAAACAGGTTGTTCTCTTGTTCTGCTTGGTTTGATTTTTTCTAGTGGCTTCATTATTGACAGTGACAACACACTTATTCACCTATTTAAGTCTTTTTATACAAACTGAGATATGAGATGGTTACGAGTAGATGTTTTCATATACTCTAGATTCCTTAATTGGAAAAGAGTTTTATATAAGACTAGACGGTATCAATAATCCTCATGTCATGACAAAGTTGTGAATATTTGTCAAAATATCATGTAGAAGACTTCTGATTTGTGTCCTCAGTTTTTGGCAGTAACAGACAAGAAGAAAACAGTAAGATTATAATGGCGCTACAAAGTAGACCATGTTTATTTGTCAGAAAAGGACTTACACTACAATTGCATTCAGATGAGCAAATGAAACAAAATATATTCTTAAGTGAAGAATCTGAATGTCATTTCTTTCAACTGCTTTTGCTGAAGTGCAGTCCTGAATTGTGATGCAAAGTTATTGATAAAGAGGCTTAATATCCTGGAGATCAACTTGCATTCTGCTTGGGGAATATCTTGAAATTAGACCAAATTTGGTGGTCAGACACTAAAGGGGTTTTTTTGCTATTTAATCTTGAACATAGGGTCAAGTCTGTCCAAAATTTTGCAAGAATTGGATAATTCAGCAAAAGAAAGGAAGTTATGCTTTGGGCTTAATTCAGTGGGCTAAATATAGGCAACTTGTACCATTTGAGATGCATGAGGATATCTGAAACAGATACAGGACTGAAATACAATAGTAGATGTATAGTAGATTCTTACTAATGACCCATCCATGCTTCAAGATCAGGCTGGATTGGGCTTTGAGCAACCTGGTCTAGTGATGGGCTGTGGCACTGAAACTAGAACTAGATGATCTTTAAGGTCCCTTCCAAACTGAACCATTCTGTTTCTATTATTCTATGACATATGTATGGAAGAACAGAGTATTAACAGAGGACAAGTAGTATATCAGAATAGGTCAGTAGTGCTTCAGACACATTTGCTAGGTGAATGAATGAAGATCCTTATTTTTGGTACAAATAATTTGGAAAAATGAAAATGTCAAGTGAAAAGTGTCGAGACACCTAAGCTTCTGATGAAGAAAAAGGTATCAGAGAAAATGCAAAGAGTGGAAGGTATTCAGCAATCCAAATTCAGAAAAGGAGTATCATAATGACACCTGTTTTCTGTAGATGGCTGCTCCATTACCTTCTCAGGGACCAAGATGAGGCTGCTTGGCTTCTAGTTCCCTGTGTCCTCCTTCTTGAGGATAGGAGCAGCATTTGCTTTCCTCCAGTCTTCAGACACTTCTCCCAGTTACTATGACTCAGCACTCATATGTACATCCCATGACAGCCCATGGACTTATGTATATCCAGTTTGCATTAAATATTTCCTGAGCGTATCCTTTTCCACCAAGGGTGCATCTTCCTTACTCCAGATTTTTCCCTGGTAAAAAAACCAAATCAAATCAAAATACAAATAAATAAACAAAAAGCCCCAAACTAACTGCAGTCTATAAGTCATTTATCTCTATATAAAAAGTAGATTACATGTGAATTTAATATTTTTATACTTGTTGCAGCCCTAACAATTAAGTAAAATAGCTTATGAATAATTAAAATAAGATTGAATTCAAGAACATGCATAGCCTGCTGTAGCAGGCAGATAAGTAGCATAACATTCCATACTGCTGTAGAGTTTTGTTTGTCTACAGCAAAAAGTGAACGGTCATACAGCCCTCTGTACCTCCACTGATTACTGTGATATGCAGATGACTGATGGTATTGCTGAGGTACAGGTCTTTTCCTTTTTGTCAGTACAAACTCTAGTTTATTTGTAGCCATGTACCATGGGGAGGTTACCTTTATTTTACCTAATTACTTTAATTCTGGCCCTGCAAGACTCCACATCCTGACGTGTCCCCAGTTACCTATGAAATTCCCCTCACCATTCCCCCTTAACCATCAATAAGATTCCTCTTAGGTTAATCTGAAACTTTTACCAGCTTCTCACTTTGTTGTTTTTTATATTCTGCAATTACTTTTGTAATGTCTATTCAGTTAGCTTAATCTCAGGCTAGTGTCATTTGTCTGGTCCTTTAATTGAGGGATTCATGGGACAGGACTCTGAAAAGAGCTATATCAGAATGTATCTTGTGTATGAATCCACCATTGGACACAGGTGTCTTGGTTCAGTGGTGGAAAAATCTTTTGTTCTGTGGACCTCTAACATCCAAGAAAACATTTCATAGATTACTAAACACTGTTCTCGTGATTTAATTGAAAACAGTAGGAAAGCAAAAGAGGAAACAAACAAAAAACTATTCTAGAAGTTGAATGGACAAGATCTTTTTGTTAGGAATTGCAGATAAAAATGAAATCGCCATAAAATCTATGGTTAGAAGGGCCTACTCTATGTATTGTAAGTGATCGGGTAGGATATATCTGTTGGGTCCATGTCGCTGATTTCATTCTGGCTAGCATTTCTAATTATAGCTATAGCTTGCATCCCTGTACTCTTACCAAATCTGTGATATTAGGAACCTGAGGGAATCTAAACATGACTAAAGGTCAGTCAGAACATGCTAATAATGGAGACAAATATGGAAGATAATTGCTGTTTATTCAGCTCAGTATCATTGTGACTGGATCAAATTACTCCATTTAGTTTTGCTATCACATTTAAAGAAAGTTCTAGATAAAGTAGAAATTTCTGAAAGAAGCGACAGAAAAATGGCTGTCCATTCTCTCCTGGGTCTAGATGTCTGCTTTTCCTCAGATCTGATAAAGAAACACAGTGCCCCAAAGTTTAATTTTTTTCAACTATATCCCTTTAAAAGAGATTACCTCTCCATAGCATTTTTACCTTTCTTATTTCTTTACCATCCTAGCAAAAAGAGGATTAGGAGGAGCACATTGACAATGCTTCCATTATTTTTATAGAAAACAAAGGATAATTGACTTAATCTGAAGAATGGAGATATTAGGATTAATCTTCTAAGTGTGAGAGTAGAGAAGATTACTCAGGTGATGTCCTGTTAGGACTTCTTCATGCTCACTATCAGCACACTGAGAGTATGTCTGTATGTATGTCAGAATCTAAACTGTTCTTAAAAATATCTCTCTTTATATAAAGAAGATATAAAAAGCATTGTATTTTTATGAAAGGAAATGTATTATATATCTCTAAAACTGAATTTCATCCATGTATTTATATGATAGGATTTTCTGTTTTCTTCCTAGGATTGTCCTTAGGGAATCTGTCCCATTCTAATTTAAGCAAGACTTTGGATCAGTACCTGTAAGGTAATAAATATTTCATTTAATTCTTTGGACAGCCAACAAGTAGATTTTCTATGCCCTGTTTAACTCTATCTTGTTTAGTTTTGACCTCATTTAATTAGCAAAACATTTCTTTCAAATCTAATGTATAGACTAAGCTTTTGCTGACATATTAAAAGTACTGTCACTGTGCGTTGCTGTCAGATTTATGGTCCAGTGCCAGCCTAGCTGACACAGAATAATTTACTACACAGAAAAATCTGAATAGGAAACTAAGGGAAGAGCTTGTTTTCTTTAATTATTGAATTGATATAAATTATAATTAACATAATGCTTAGAATATAATTACACTACCATACAATAATTTATCTTGTGTTTATGTACCATGTCCAATTTGGTTGCGTTAACCCCTAACCTGCACATTATGACTTGGATTATGCATTTGTAATAACAGATGTTCATTTTATTTTTGTAATTACCTGAATATGAGATTTAGGGTAATTATTTGTGTAACTTCATTAATAACATACAGTTTCAAAACATTGCTCAAAAAAATGCATCAATTTACAAACATTTCCTATACTAAATGTATCTGTTTTTAATTAACTGTAACCTGCTGTTTGAAAAAACAGTGGAAACAAAATGAAATTAGAAATAAACAGGAATTCCAGCAGAGCTATTTCATGCAAAGAATACTAGAAATATTGAATAAATTGCCAAGAGCACTGATGCGATCAGTATAAATGGATTCATGGAGGAGAAGGGAGAAATTAAAGCTGCAGTGACAATATGGAAGAGTGAGAAGGAAATAAATTTAGAGAGTTTGCATGCTTGGGTCAAGGAACCTGACTCGGTAAGTAATTACTTATTGATGTGTTTCCCTTACCAGCCCTGTATGTATATTCACAGTTTTACCATCAAAATCATTTGTTAACATAACAAAAGTTCAGACAGGGTCAAATTCAAGGTCCAAAAGTTCAAGATAGGAAAGAGATCTTTCATTCTGAAGGCAGATGGTGCAGTAGTTGTGGGGTGATTGGTGATTTGTTTACTATATATGCTGACCTAGCATTCTTAGTGGCATGCTTGGAGATTTAGAAAAGGAAATAATTCAGTTACATGGTACAACAAGGCTGCCACAGGTCATGGCCATTAGTGGACTTCTAAGCTTTTTATTTGACACAACCTCATAGAGGAAAGTCTTTTTGCTGCTGGTAGCAAAAAATAACATTTCACCTACCACATTTCTTTAATTTAGAGACCTTGTTTTTCAGAGAGAGTGGACTAATAATTAAGAAAAATAAAATGTTACTAAGGTAATTTAAAAAATATTTGAGGCTTCGTTGGAATATCATGATATTATCTAAATATCTGCAGTAATTAAATAGTGCTCTCAGAGGATGGTTGGTATACTACTTGGCAAATGCATCAACAGAGTAGCACTGGAACGGATTATAGCATCTCCCTCATTTCTTCTATATAGAAGAGAAAAAGGCTGTGGTTTGGAGAAGGAATAGGAAAAGCTGCAACACAGACTGCTTTCAAAATATTTCTGAAAGTTTATCGGAAATTTATAAAGTTATGTAAAGAAGTATATTTTGAAAGATCATTTGCATTTTAATGGATGCACATGAGAGAGATCAATACCAGTAATTGTTTTCTGTGATAACACTCAGTTTTTACAATATATGTGTGTGTATCTCTATGTGTATATATATAAAGTAACAGCTGTTTTTTGAACATTTCAGGAGTTGGACTGATTTAAATAATTCCTTTAACCAAATAAAAACCTCATTGGCCAAATGGGAGGTAATTTTGTTCTATGTTTTTATTTCATGGAAACCAATTTGGATAACCCTTTTTCTTTTGTTTCTCTTCTTGTTTGCAGCCAAGAAAATTTTATAAAAACATCTTTCTAAATTTTTAGTGAAAAGTAACTTACTAGCATTATTCTGAGTTCCATCCACAGACCAGAGTGATCCACATTTCTGTTCTCCTGATATTTATCTAAAAAAATCAACATTTTTCATTCATGTGAGAAAGATACCAGGAAGAGAACTTTACAGGAGTAAGTCCTGTTTTATCATCTTTGTGTCAAACATCTGCAGGGTTTTTGAGATAAATGTCTGCTTAAGCCAATGAGAGTTACATGCTAGCTTCTGGTTTGGTATTGCTTATGTGAGGAAAGTGCTTACTTATTGGCTGCAATTCTCCTTAAATATAAAAATATTTATTAAAAATATGTCTTTTCTAAGTTTTTTTTTTATTTGTTTGTTTCTGGTTTTGGTTTTTGTTTGTTTCTGGTTTTGGTTTTTGTTTGTTTAGTTGGTTTTAGTTAGTTGGAGGTTTTTTTGAGTAATTTTAAAGATATGGGTCAAAGTTATGATACAGGGAGAATTTTTGGATTCAGATTTTCTTGGTTTGCAAATTTGGGCTTACTCCACCAGGCTCTCAATAAGTCTTACTATGACTTAATGACTTATAGCATGAAGTTGGTAATTTATTCAAAATAGATTAGACCTTCACTGTGTTAGGTGTTTTGTCTCTTAGGAAATTTGCAGTGCTTTATAACTCACAGCAGATGATCATAATACAGGTTGAATGACATATATGCCTGTGTGACTTTTAAATTGCTTGAAAAGATGAGCTATTGATAGATAGCTATTAAAAGTCACTGTAAACAGCTTGGACTGTCAAATTAAGGAACTGTTTATTGAAAAGAGTAGAGCAAAAATTCCCTAACGATTGTACTAAATCAAGAAAAACTATTTCAAACGTGTATAAGACTGCAGCAATGCTTTCCATCTTGGGATTTCATTGCAAGCTCATATTTTTAGCACATTGTCACAAACCCTTTACTCACAGAATCAAGAGGTTGTATAAGAATCTGCCTGTCATATTGACAGAAGTATGCTTGGAAATGTAAATTAAATCTGCTATTAAAACTGGAGAACTAAAAGACAGTGGAAAAACATGTAAAATTTTCTGTAAACTTCATGATTGTTAAACCAGTCTATGAATTTTTAAAACATAACTCATGCTTTTATGACTGCCTGTGGCTGCCAATATACAGAATCTTGTTTCAGTTCACACATATTCCAGGCTTGTCTGTGAAACCAAAATATTACTTGTCTTTCTGACAGCAGGCTTTCTATTATCCATCATTTATTTTCCTAATTTGCTTTTAATTAGGAGGATCTTCCATATAGCCAGAGTTTTAAATTTGTCCATGACACTGTCAATTTGTTTTGTCTTCTTCCACACTCTAACCAAGTCTGAATTTGAATAAGTGCACAGGCATAAAACTAATATTGAAGGAATAGCATTACGTGTGCCAAATTGACCACTCAGTAGTTAGAAAATTCAGAAATATTTATGGTTCTGGATTTCTAGTTTCTCTCTTTCATGTCTATAAAGCAGTCCTCAGTTATGCAACTGTACTGTGAGTTGTTTTGTGTTTTTTTTTTCTCATTAATATTTGTTTCATTCATCACACTACAGGGACATCCTCTGAGGCTTTATAGTTAAGGAAGCTATTGAAGTTTAGAAACATGAAGTGGATGTATCATAGAAGTGTACCGCATGATCAGGAATGTGATACCAGATGTGAAGACTAGGATCAAAACCTTTTGGAGGAAGATCCTCGTTTGTAAGCTTCTGCTGATATTGTTTATATGAAGTATAACAGAGCTTACAGGAGGGATTGCAAAATGCCTTTCACACCATCTGTTTCTAAATAATCCAGGGCCTTTTAGGATTTTGTAAATTTGTTTCTAGCTTTGCCAAATTACCCATATTAAAAAAAAAAATTAAAAAAATAGCATCATCATATTTTTCCCAATTTGTGGGTGACTTGCTTCCAGGGTAACAGAAGGCTCATTCACACCCATTCATCTCTCTTCAAGTTTGTAACTGCAAATTGTCTGCAACTCTGAATTTGCTTTGAAGTGTAAGATCTATAACATTCCAAAGGACAATTTGTATTTAAGTGAGAATATGCATTTTTTTCTTATTCTCTCTCAGCATGCCTATGACTGATATAAGCAAATATTGGCTCAAGACAGTAAAAAAGAACTTTGACTTCCATGTTTTACATTAAATGTAAAGTGTATTTTGAGACAGAAACAACATCAAACGGGTGTTAGAAAAGAGAATTTAAATGTGTATAAAAATCACAAGGAAGGTGGTGCATTTTCCATCTGATCTATTTAGTTTTTCATATATCCCCCAGTTCCAGTGTATCTAAGCACAATATCCATATGTTTGCATATTGCTCAAGATGTATGATCAGATCTCAGAAAACAGCAAATATTATCAATAAAATATGAAGCAAAGTTAAATAAAGGCTTCAGAGTCACCCTGCCGCTCATGGCCCATAATAATGAATCATTCCTATATGCAGGACAGATTGACAGAGATTTTATAAAATTTCTATTCAAGTTTTCCCTGTGTAATACATGCCTGCTGTACACTAGAAAAGTGATTAAGTATCAATTTCAAGTAAAATAAGGAATAAATGTTTCAAAGACTAATGAGACACTGTTTTTACTGCTCATAGTACTGTGACTAACCAATGAGTCAGATGAATGCCTCTGTCATTTTGATTAGTCATTGGATTAACCTCTATTTTTTCCTTAAACTCTAATAATTCTTTGAAGTAACTTAGAACTTTTCATCACTTTTTGACTGATGAGACCAACAACTACTTTTTCAGAGGTTCTGCTGGAATAAATATGTATTGCATATTTCTCTGAAAGTAATTTTATATTGACAATTTCTTTTAGGTCAGTGTTTGGATGTCACTGTCATGTTTAGGATACACATGAGTACAAGTCTAAGTTATCTGTTTCTGATATTCAGTGTCTTACAGACCTAATTAGCTGAAAAGGTTTTCTCCTATTGCAGTCCTTCTTTGGTCAAATGTATTGGAAAGTGCTGATTATCTTTTCTTCCATTTCTATAACCGTTGATTCAATTAGAAAGAATGCTAATTCATTTTTCAGCATACATTCTTGCAAATTGTCTTAATCTGGACTGTTAAATGCATGAGGGTATGTGCACATTCATCTTCTCATGGGTTTGATAACCTCATTTAATGAATTTTCTAAAAATTTGCTGCTATATTGAGACTGGAATGGTGAGTGTCTGTTCAAATTGTTGCTGTTTGCACAAGGTTCTATAGGAAATCAGCTCCTTGGGAAAATTATCACTTGTTTCTTTGCTTTCTTTTTTTCCTATTTTAATTTTTCTTTCACTTCACCAAAATGCTTTAGCCTCTTATGAAATTAATAAAAGGGTGTTTTTCATCTGTGTTAAACTATATTAGTGGTATCCATTGTTAAAATTTCAAGCATTTGAACAGTTGTGTCAAGCAGTATTGGCTTATTTTTTGTAATACTGCCACTCATGTATACTTAGTTTAATATGCCTCAGTGGATTTAACATCTTGTTGCATCTTTATAATTAGTATTTATTTATAATTTGTATTGTATTATAATTTGTATTGCATTGTAATTTGTATTAATATGTAGTTTGTATTTCTTTATAATTTGTATTTAGGTACCTTTTTTCTTTTTTTAAATAAGATCAATACATTTCAGAAAGGATATTGATATAGTAAGGGTAACACTGTCAGTCAAATTTACTGTGAACCTAGCTAATAATGCAGCTTTGGCTTTTTCTGGACTGAAGTGGTGAGTTTAGACTTAGAAGTGTAATTGAACCCTCTTCTAATGTAGATACACATACAGAGAAATAAGGGGTCTTCTCCCCACTCTCAGTTCTTCATTACCCACTAGCTACCTATTCATCAGAGTTGCTAAAGAAGGGGAAGTGGGCCACTGCCTGTAAAATCATATAATTCAGTAACTGTAGGGGGTTTCATGGTGTTTTTTATATTTTATTGACATAGGTGGGAGTCTGATACACATGCTAGCTCAAACCCTGTTATTCTAGCTGAAATGGTGTTTTTGGTTTTCATATTCTGAGTGAATCTTCATTTTTAAAGGCTATGAATCATTCTAAGTTGCAAATAAGTTCCCCCTACATGCCACGGTGCTCTGGGAGATTTCGTCTCGCCTTATGACTTCGCATTGTCCATTGCTTTGAGCTATGCCTCAGTGGCCCAAGGTCTTTCATCTTTAAGTTAAAAGAAGCAAAGATTTGGGAGTAACATAATGACAAAACCGAGATTTCCCTCAGAGATGTCTCTACCTCAGTAGCTAGCAGAGAACAATATAAACTTTCAGACTCATGTAGGGAAATACACCCAATCAAACAACTGTCTTCAAATTTTCATATGACATTAACACAATTTGGTATTTAAAGAGAGAATAGTCTTTTCTTCTGGTATGAACCCACAGGTATGTGGACATACGTATTTGCAGCCACATGGATTTCAAGCCATCGTATCCCGGACTCAATGTATATAATATCTAGAAGTCCGGCTTCTATAGAAAAATTCATCGAAATAAATGTTTTCATTAACTTCAATGTCATATTTCTTAAGAAATTAGAGAAATTTTGACATTTATAGTTTGTTAGTAGACAGGCAGTTGATAAGTGTGGTGTTTGACATACTAAGATTAATAGACATGCTTATTTCATAGTCATGTTGGGGAAAAATGCTATGTGTTTTTTTGTTTGGTTGGTTGGTTTTTTTCTGCATTGCATTTCATAAACCAGTTTGATTCAACAGGGTAGTTTTCAGTTGCCTTTAGAAATACCTGTTAAGTAGCAAAATAATGTAAATTAGACTGTATAAACTAGATTTGTTTTAGAAGACTAGAAACTGGTTAAAACTCACATAGTGTTGCTTGTCACAAATTCTAGGAGATTATATGTGAGACAATGTGGTATGCTTAAAGAAGTTAATACGTACTGGCCTGGAGGCCTTTATTTTTTATTAGCAAGGAGTGCAAATAAACCTGCTTGTTAGGATGGAAATTTAAAGGTCAGTCCTCAGATGTCATAAATCATAGATCTAGGAAAAAATAGATTAAGGAAGCCTAAAATACTGGGTCAGCATCAGCAACACAGCAGTGCTGCTTTAGTTCTGCAACAAAGAACTGATTTCAGTTATTATTCTGTTCCTCAGGGAGTAATTTAATTCTACTTCAGCTCTTAAGAAAAACATCACATAAGTTATAATTCTAGAATTTTGTCCAGTTTTGATTTTTACTCTTAAGGATACATATTAATTTTAGTCCTTCCTGTGGTTAAACAGTGTTTGATTTCATTTTTCTCAAGAGATAAGTTGATGTTTCTTAATTTATTTTTAAATCAGTACAGATTAGCTTTATTTAAATGCATGTATAATTAATAAGTGCATGTTTATTTAATTCTAATATTATGGACTCATAAGACTACATGAATTTTGAGAAGTCATTTAGACTGTGATCAACAGGGATCCATATTTATGTCATTTCTAATATATATTTCTATGTGTTTCCAGTTTTGGAGATTGATGCTTTCCAGAGCAATCTAATTCAGTACTCCACTACCTTTGCAAAAGATAGAGTTTTTCTAATATCTAATCTGAGTCTTTGTCACTGGAATACAAAAGTATTATCCCTAGTTCTGCCTGCCACAGGCACAAAGAAAAAGATCTCTTCAGGGAAAAAAATATGTATTTATGTATTGTGTATATCATGAATATCATCTTGTTGTTGTCTCTTTTGCCTGTAGTCTTCCCTACCTCAGCCTAAGTAACCAAGATCATTCAGTTGTTTCTGAGAGAGCTTGCCAATAGACTTCTCATCGTTCTTTTTTTCCCCTCATGCTTGGTTGCAACTGATAGGGACTTTTTTGAAGTATAGTGCTTAGAATTAGAGACAAGACTGCAACTGTGGCCTAACAAAGACTAGACAAGAACTATCTGTTTTATAGACTGTGAAGCAGACTCAGACTGGTTAAGCTCAGCTGTGTTCTTGGGCTAATTCCATCTATCAGTGTTGTTTTATTTTCACTCCCTATAAGGAGTCAAAGATACGTACTTTGTATCTCCTTGTCCTCACAATGAAAATTCTTGTTATTCCCACTAATAGTCTCTTGCCAGTGGTGTCTAGTCAGAGACTAGAACATCTAAAGGGCACGGATTGAAGCATAAGAAGCTCTGTTTGAGTATGAACCCCCTTTTTTTTTTTTTTCTTCCTGTGAGGGTGACTGAACACTGGGCCATGTTTTCCACAGAGGCTATGGAGTCTTCATCAGTTAAAACCCAACTGGACAAAGCCACAAGCAACATGTTCTAGCTGATCCAGGTTTGAGCAGGGCAGTTGGACTAGGTAATCTCCAGAGGTCCCTTGCAACTGTTCTGTGTTTTTATGAAATTACTATCAAAGTAAAGGTTATACATACAGGATTGTCCTTAACAGAATTAGAAGAAACAACATTTTGAGTCATGGAGAGAGTTTAAAGTATGTTGTTTTCCTTACTTTCTAAATCTAAGATTTACATGTATGAAACCATAGAATCATTAAGGTTGGAATAGACTTTTGGGATCAAGTCCAACCTTTGACCAAACAGCACCATGTCAACTAAACTGTAGCACTAATTGCCATGTCTGGTAATTTCCTGAACATTTTCAGGGATGGTGACTCTACCCTTTCCCTGGGCAGCCCATTCCAATGCTTAACAACTCTTCCAATGAAGAAATTCTTTCTGATGTTCAACCTGAACCTCCCCTGGTGAGGCTTGAGGCCATTTATTCTTTTCCTGTTGCTGGTTTCCTGGGAGAAGAGACCAACCCCCACCTTGCTACAACCCCCTCTCAAGTAGCTGTAGAGAGGGAAAGGGTCTGCGCTGAGCCTCCTCTTCTCCAGGATTCCTCAGCCACTCACTCCTCAAATGATTTACTCTTCAGACCCTTCCCCAGCTTCATTGCCCTTCTCTGGATACACTCTAGCTTCTCAATGCTTTTCTTGACGTGGAGGTCCAGAAACGGAGTATCTAAGCATAATGGTTGAAGCAAGTCCTTATGAATTATTTATTGTGTCAACCACTGTACAATAAAGATTAACAGGCTCAAATATGTTTAATTAAGTGGTATGTATTTTTAATGTGAAGAAGAAAAATTAAGTTTTAATTTGGAAATATGCAGGCTTATCAGATATATTGTGGAATGAAGAAAAAAGGCATGTTGGTTCTCAGTGCTTTAACAAACAGTAGACTGTTCATTTTGCCAAGCATAAAACTTTTACTCACTTTGAAATAGATACTCAGAACATATTTTTGTATTTTGTTGTCTGACCTATATCTATTGTACATCATATTAAGTGACATAAAATGCTAATTTCTGAAGAAAAAGCAATCACTAACACACTAATGTCTCTCTTGAATCTGACTGTTTACATGAAATTATGCTTATTCTCATTTAATGAAAGATCTTTATACACTTACCACAGTACCCTGTTAATGTGCTCTGTTCAGAGGAAAGCCATGATTGTAATTGTATGTGTGGTCATGTGTGACTGTGAATTGTTAGAATGAAACTTAGAGAAACCATTAAGGTTTCCAGTCTTCCAGACTGGGAACTAATTCAATGCATTTCCATCACTACTTTGACAATTTTGGATTTACTATGGTTTAGTTTCAAAAGCAGTTAACCCATTTGAATTGAAAACCAAATCAAACAGAATGAGATTGTCCTGACCTTGAAAGGTGTAGTTGTTGGGCTGATTTCTAAAGCAGTATCTTATTTTTCAATGATGACATGTTACATATACAGTATGACTGTCATCTCATCACAGAAGAGAGTTTGGGAGAACTCAGTTTGGGAATAGCACTACTGTAACTGTAAGTAGATAGGCTATTTACAATAGGTTCACAATAATATTTACTACTTAGCTGAAAATACCTTGAATTATTAAAATATAAAAAATAGTTACAAAAATTTTCTGATTTTACCCCTATTAATGTTTATAATATGAGGTTGTTTTATCTTTTTTTCGTTCCTTTGTTTTCCTCCTTGAACATATTTGCTTAGTCCTTATGTTCCAGCTTCATATTACCCTTTCCTTGAGCTAGACCCAACAGGCAGATAGGGTGCATGATATGGGGAATTTCTTATCCTCTCTCTGCCTGGCTGAATACAGTGACTATAGCAATAGGGGACAGTGGTGATTGTTTCTGCCCAGTGCAGCAGGTGTGACTCCTGTATTACTTCTGCACCTTTCCAGGTGCCCTTGCATAATGGGTATGAAGCTCTGCAAGTGAAACCAAATGATAACAAGGATGATAGTTCATCTAACATGGAGTCACTGAAGTTAAGTTGGCCTACACTTCACATCAAAACTGCTTCCATAGGGAATAAAATGGAACATGTTGTTAGTGAAGAGAGAAGGACTGGAGGGTGGTGTGGTGGCTGGAGGTCATCCTGGGCACAGTGATCACTAAATGACGGAGTTTTTTATTTTTGGAGAAGTAAGGAGTGGGGTCGGCAGCACTGCTGCCTTGGACTTCCAGAGAGCAGACTTTATCCTCTTCAGAAGCCTGGTTGACAGAGTCCCTTTGGAGGCAGGTACTGAAGGACAAAGGAATCTACGAAAGTGTAGTGGGTTAACCTTGACTGGATGCCAGGTGCATACCAAGTGCTCTATCACTTCCCTTTCCAGCTAGACAGGCAAGAGAGAACAAGATGAAAAAGGACTCACAGGTTGAGATAAAGCAGTTTGCTAAAGCAAAAGTGAAAGTTTGCACTCACACAAGCACAGTGAAAAATAACAAGGTTTATTCTCCATTTCCCATTAGCAATTGATGTCCGACCACTTCTCTGGCAGCCGGGCTTTTAGCACGCATAGTTGTTTCTCAGCAGGCAGCCATTAGAGACAAGGGATGCCCACCGTCTTCTTGCTTTTTTTCCTTAGCTTTTATATCTGAGCTGACATCATATGGTATGGAATATCCCTTTGGTTAGCTTAGGTCAGCTGGCCCGGTTGTGTCCCCTCCCAGGATCTTGCTCTTGATTGGGGAACGGATGTTACAGTACTGATGCTGTGCTCAGCAGCAGCCAAAACACCGGTGTGTTGTCAACACTCTTCTAGCTACCAATGCAAAGCACAGCACTGTGAGGGCTGCTATGGGAAAATTAACTCCATCTCAATGAGACCCAATACAGAAGGCTGGACGTTCATTAAGAAGGAAATCTTGCAGCTCTAGGAGCAAGCTGTCCCCACATTCTGACAAGTGAACTGGCAGGGAAGACCAGCTGGGCTGAACAGATAGCTTTGACTGGAACTCAGGGGAAAAAAGGAAGGTCTATGACCTTTGGAAGAAGAGGCAGCAACTCAGGGTGTGGTGATGTCATTCATGGAGAAAATTAAAAGCACCAAAGCCAAACTAAAAATTAATGTAGCTACTGCCATGAAAGGCAGTAAAATATGTTTCTATAAATACTTTAGGAACAAAAGAAGGGCCTACTAGAATCTCTATCCTTTACTGAATGCAGAGGGAAACACCGTGACAAAGGCTGAGGAAAAGGCTGAGGTGCTTACTGTTTTCTTTGCCTCAGTCTTTAATAATAAGACCAATTGTTATCCAGGTAGTCCGCCCCCTGAGCTGGGACACAGGGACATGGACCAGAATGAAGCCCTCATAATCCACGGGGAGATGGTCAGTGACCTACTACACCACTTAGACACACAAAAATCTATGGGGCTAGATGGGATCCACCCAAAGGTACTGAGGAAGCTGGTGGAAGTGCTCACCCAGCCCTTTTCAATCATTTACCAGCAGTCCTGGCTCACCAGAGAGGTCCCAGCTGACTGGAGGTTGACCAATGTGACACCCATCTACAAGAAGGGACAGAAGGAGGATTTTGAGAGCTATAACCTGTCAACATGACCTTGGTGATGGGAAAGGTCATCTTGAGTGCCATCACACAGCACATACAGGACAACCAGGGGATCAAGCACAGCCAGCACAGGTTTGTGAAAGGCAGGTCCTGCTTGATCAACCTGATCTCCTTCTATGACAAGGTGGCCTTCCTAGTGGCTGAGGGAAAGCCTGTGGGGGTTGTCTACCTGGACTTAAGTAAATCCTTTAACACCATTTTCCGTAACATTCTCCTGGAGAAACTGGCTGCTCGTGGCTTGGATGGGAGCACTGTTTGAAGGGTAAAAACTGGTTGGATGGCTGGGCCCAGATAGTGGTGGTGAATGATATTACATCCAAGTGCTGGCCTGTAATAAATGGTGTTCCCCAGGGCTCAGTACTGGGAACAATCCTGTTTAGTATCTTTATTGATGATCTGGATGAGGGTATTTGAGTACACCCTCTGTTCACAGATGACACCAAGTTGAGTGGGAGTATCCCTCTGCTACAGGTTAGGAAGGCTCTGCAGAGGGATCTGAATAGGTTGCCCAGGGAAGTGGTTGAGTCACCATTCCTGGAGATATTTAAAGGATGTGTAGATGTGGCACTTAGGGATATGGTTTAGTGGTGGACTTGGCAATGGTGGGTTAACTGTTTGTCTTGATGAGCTTAAAAGTTTTTTCCAACTTAAATGATTATGTTAGTCACCCCTTGGTCAATCATCCTGTCTATTCAGATCATCTTTTGTGTTCTAATGCTTTTGTCAGTTTTGATGCCTGTAAATTTGATGTTTGCTCTCACTTCTGTTTCAGCTTATTTTTCCTACAAAGAAATTATTTTTTCAAGCTTGTTCACAAATTTATTATATTCTCCTCATCTATATCTTCCACAAAAAGGATGCCTGCAGAGACATATAGGAAGATATATCTAGGTGGAAAGGAACTATATTGCATTAGCCATGCTGTATTATAGCACGGAAAGATCCATCAAGGCACATGTGTCATAAACTGTAAGATCATGTGATCCATTTCTTATGTGCTGGAATGCTACACATTTCTTTACTGTCATTATTAATGGTTTTATTAAGGTAAGCAATAGAATACGTTGGAATTTATTGTAGTTACCATAGCTGTTAGTGTTACATTTTTATTTCATAGATTTACAGTTACATCTGCCAGCGGCTGTGGCCGTGTGGGTAAAGCCGCCGCCCCTGGATCCGTGCTCCGTCTCGGAAGGATGCCGGTTCGAGTCCTGCGGGTCTCGCTCTGCCAACTTCGTCCGGGCTTGCCCCGGCCAAGGCTTAGAGTGTCCCAGGGCTAAAGGGGGTGGGGCCAGTTCCGCGCACGCTGAGCTCCACGTAATAAATCCATTCGCGCAGGCATAAAAAGCATCGTCGTTCGCGACGGCTAGCCACACACATACACAGTTACATCTACACCTCATCTGAGTGACTAAAATAAAAATGTGCCTTTTTGCAAAATATGAAACTATCTCATAGTTTGATTTCTATATATTTCAATCAGTATCCCATGCTGTCTTCTAAGGCATCTCATTTGCTGATGGAAAGTTGGCACGTATTTTAGTTTTCCAGATGTATTTCAAGAACTGCATACCCTTCTGTTTTTTCTGAAACAGATGTTTCAAAATATGATTGAATTTCTTGTCAAGATAATTCAGATCAAATTCTAAGAAAGAGAATGCTTAGTTAAAGTAGTTCTTCTGCTGGTTGCATGAAAATTATATGATTAAAATATTTTCAGAAGTATTACATTTATACTTTATCTTTTTTTTCCTTTGGCATTGGTTGCAGATTAAAATAAGATATTTAAGATATTAGAGTGGTTTTGTTTTACTTTAGATGAATGAGTACTTTATGTCATAAAATGTTGAACTGGATTACATTTTCTTTTTCAGGAATATCCATAATGGCATCAAATGAGAATTCAATTACAGAAATGGGAAATTTCCCACTTTTAGTGATAATGTTTTAAAAGGAATAACTTTTGGGAAATATAATTTTCTGTTGATGGCCTGTTAGTGAGCTGACTGAAAATAAAAATTCTTGTTTATTTTTCTTTAGAGGGCACACCAAATCCAAGCTTTATGCTGAGGTATTGTATTATTAAACAGATTGATGTGCTGGACTTGTACTACTATGAAGACTCAATCTAAAACTTTCTATGTGAAATTCAGCTAAATTAGTAACCATGAACACAATAACTACACCTAGCTGTTTGTTTAGCTGCCTCTGTGCCTTAATTGAATGTGGTTTTGGTTTTGCTTTCAAAAGCAATAGAACATGGATAAATTACTCTTAAGTTAAACAATCTCTTTTTACAACAGCTTTTGAACTGACAGCTGAAACTGAATTTGTGGTTTTGGTTTTTGGTTTTTTTTTATTACAGCTCAATTTATTTTTGCAGAATTTGCAGATCTTGGGAGGATGGGCAGAGACAGCTCTTCCAATAAAGGTGGGATTAGTAAATCAACATGTACTAATACTAGTCAAAGTTGACAATTGACTAGCCAAAGTTGACTATGGCGATCATGTATGATAACACTCTTTATTTCATTGACATCTGTGTAGGGTTTTCAGAGCCCACTTTTATGTCATAGTTTTCCTCCATTTCTTGTTTCTTGGAAACTTGGAACTCAGCTTGAATCTCTGGATCATTGTGTTATAACTGATCTCCATCTTTACCATTTGCCCCAAGGCAGAAAGTGCCTTTCAGGCCTGTTTTGGCTGCACTTATGGTGGATTTTTGTAAAAAAAAAGCTGTCTTCTTTCTTCATAGGAAACATTCCTGTTTCTTTCAGCTTTTGCTCTTCACTGCTTTCAGTCATCATCAGACTTTCTTTTCATTTCAAGAGGTGTCAAAATCAAAACAATTGTCAATTAGATATTCTGATTCATTTTTTTTTTGTCTTGCTGTGTATTATACATAAACTTCTAAAATGCACACTTTTTTTTAAACTTACTATTAGATTCCCTGTTGATTAATTAATTTCCTTTCTTCCTCATACTTTATGCTGTTTTGCTAAGACAAAACTGGTTTAAACAATTAGGTAGCTACTGTACTTCACAGTTATTTATGCTTGACTGCAATTTTCTTCCACATGTTTGCATTTTATTTTACTCTGTTTGGAGAATTCTGTTTTTCATAACACCAGTGTTTTTCAAGTTCAACAAATAATTGATGGTGTCTTCTTATTGGTTGGGACAATTAATTTGAGTGAACTCCACACAAATCAATATACCCTTCTTTTGTATTGCAAGCATGCAGATTGTTCTTCTCTGGCTATCAATATTCTTCTGGTCTCAGGGGTTACAGCACTCGGTATTTTCAAATTATCTGCCGATAATAAAGAAGTACAGTACATTGTAGGACTTTAGCCAGTGTAGGAACATACCCAGACATATACGAAATGTCATAAGGAAAAACATGGATGAGTGTGATTCATTGTTACCTTTTCCCACGGTATTAACTTAAGAGATTTTATGTATCTATTTTAATGCTAAATGGACACATTTGGTAAAACAACTGAGGTAAGTAAAAATCATATACTCTGGTGTTTATCTACATTAAAAACATGAAATTAACCACTTTCATATTCACAACACAGCTGATAGCACAGTTGTATCATCTCTAGCACAAGCCAGGTGATTTAATTTCTTCACTGAGATAATTAAGAAATATTTGTTTTTCATTAAAACATAAAAACCCCCAATGTAGGTTAAAATTATTTTCGACTGAAGAAAATATGTAGGGGTGAGACACTAATAGCCATGGAAAATAAAGTGCTGTATAAGAAGAAAACACAACTGCTGTAAAGAAGCAAATACCTTCTGTTTGATACCATACATCCAACAGTGTAATACTTATTCTTGGTATGAAAGCAATAGCTTCAAATCACTCCAGGATTCAGTTCTGCTAAAAAGTACTCTGAAGTGAATGTCTGTTAACTTTACTTTGTGGATTATTGAAATATATATTAATGGAGTGGTACAGTACAGATTCTTCAAGATGAGGAACAAGCCAGCCTTCCAGACTTGGGAGATTGTTCCCATCAACAATTTCCCAAAGGTTTGTGGACAACCAAATGTTCATCTTTATGAATGATCACAGAGAACACATTATAAAAAATGGGTGTTCTTGTGTGTGTTTCTATGTTTGTTCATGTAACACATATTTAAGAAAGTAAAACTAGAAGATATCGTATGTATGTAGTTGCAGACTTATAAGAAAGAAAAAAAGAATATGCAATGTTGTGAAATCTCATAGTATGCAAATTGTTTAACCTCACACCTATAAAAAAAACTGATCAAAGCCTTGCACTTCTAAAGAAGAGAAAAGGGTATAATAATATTAAACACCTCCCTTCAGATCTTCTGCCAGGAACCCTTGTATTTGTTGTCTTACTGAACCCAATTACTTTTACTAGTCATCTAATTATTATAATACTTCTCCACCATGAGCCTCTATACTTGATACCATACGTTACAAGCCAAGACTTACAAAATGAGCTGAAATTCATTACCTACTTATTTAATCTAGATGTCTTTGTTGTAGTAGTTCTCATCAGTCCTTGTGTAGCTTTGCTGCTTTAATGATTCACGTTGTTGCAGCTTTGAGAACAGCTGCAGTAATAAAAAAATAAAAAAGAGTACTAGGGGTATTTGCTGTTCCAGTTTATGAAAATTGCAGCTGACACTATAATTTTGTCAACTGAGAGAATTAGACACCTAAAATATTTCTAGTAGGATCAATACTCAAGCAGGTACAGCTTATGAAGTTACTGAAGCAATTTTTAGAATTTACTTTTTAGTAGCTGTAAAAAGTAGCAGATGAAATAAAAATTTATCATTTCCAGGTGAAATAGTAGGTTGGTCATTGTTATTAGAGCACTAGAATATCATACAACTCTCTTTAGAAACGGGTAGCCCACAAATTGATCATATTTCACTAATTTGGAAATAAATTTTAATGTAAAAATAATTCTCACAAATACAAGATTTTCAGTTTCCCAAAGGTGTTCAAAGGAGTAGCTGAAAAAGCATATGCCTTTAAAACAGGAAAAGCCTCTTTTGATGTAGAAAAAAGGGATCTGAATGGTTTTAAACTGTCCTTCCTGACATTACTTTTCACGGTACATTAGATACCATCTCTTTCCTGTTATAATATCCCTTTATACCTAGCCTATAAATTAGATTAAATTTGTTGCAGTGTGATGCTTTTCATTTCTTTGCTACCAGACTTCATGTGAAAATTCTTCATCTACTTCCTCTAGTGCATTTGACTACAGAAGAAATAAAACATTGGGTCAAAGAAGAAAAAAATTCTCAAAATAACAAAAAAAATCTTAAGGAACTCAGAACACAAAATAAAGTACTAAATAAAGTGGAGAGTAAAAAAATGCTTGCAAGCATGTACAGTCTTCCAGCATGTTCAAGTACAGGTTTTTGGTACATAATGACTAGAATTGCCTTAACAACACAGGTAGAAAAAGAGATTGATGTCTTCTGCAGAAGGTGTTATTGGCCTCTGAAGAGCCAAGAACAGAAACTACAGTTCTGTTCTTTGTTGGAAATATCCTTTGAAGTACAGTACTCTGGACTTGTCACAAGTCACACTTCCATTTGATGGGATAGATACTGTAGCCTCTGTCTCCTTCAGTGATTTACTACTATTTCATCACTGGCACATCCAGCAATTTTCTACGGTCTGCTGCATGCCTGTCCTCCTTATTCCCCCAGAAAGCCACTGTCTTCCAGTTATTTTCAGGATCTGCAGGATTTTCAGTACCTTTAGAAACCTTTTCTAGAGCTCTTATATGATACTTCCTTACAAAACTTGAGATTATCAAGAGTATATGTCCTTCCAGCACAAAATTATACTGTCTATAAATGATTGCACAGAGGCAGAAAACATATATTGTGTCTAGATGAAGTATGTATAGAGGACCTAAAGTTAAGAAAGCAGTTTAGAAATAGTTAAAATAGTTAGCTCCATATTTTACTTTATTTTTTTTTTGACAGAGTGACAGAAAGAAACCAAAGACAAATGGAGTTGAAACAACCTCAAAAGGGATGTGTCATCCTACACTATGAATATGATTTTATTCACCAGAAAGTTCAGTCCATCCTATGTACCTAGCAGACATCACAGCAACATTGGACCCTGTGAACTGAAACTTGTGCATAATATTGAACAAAACATTTATAATTATAATAACAATAGGAGCTTTTTAAAATGAAATAAAAAAACTACTTATCACTTTCAGTAATTTGTCATGGATCTGTGTAGAAAAGCTTACCAACATCCTCATGAAAACTATTCATTAAAGAGTTAAGTAAAGTTTAAAATACTCTGGGCTTGACTCAAAGAATCATAACTCCTAAACTCAGCTCCTTACATTCTCATTTAGTGGAAGTTCATATGGCTGTCAATGCAGCTGCATTGTGCTAATTTACATCAGCTGACAATCTGGCCTAAGGTGCTCTACTTTGGATGAAAACAATAACAATTCTGGCACCATCTAGAATTCGTTATTATCCTCTTTACATAAGTTGCTTTCAATTAACCAGAGCAACTTGTCTTGGGGCAAGAGAATTGATCCTTAAACTCAGGGAAAATTAGTGATTTGCTCCCCAGTTCCCCTTTCTGGGCTGGCACTGTGGTCTGTAGTCTGTGTTGGCAGGGCATGCCTCTCTCTTGCTGTCTGTCTTTATTATGGTCACAGCAGCAAGCACTGTTCATTGCTGAACACTCAATTACTTGTACAGACAAAACTAAGTAAGGAAAATGCCTCCTGCCACAGTGTAATTAATCCTCTGGTGTCCCATAGGCAACAAGCAACTGCACAAGCAGCTGACTAATCTGCCAAAGTATAGATACCTCGATTTGCAAAACCATCAGTTGTCTGCTGTTATTTCTATACCTAATCAGTAATTGTCCTTTGTCATATAGCAGAAGTAAAGTCTTCTTAGCTTGCAATTACTTGGGAACTGCTATTCATTGAGGCCATATTTTTACAGCAGATTGTCTATTTCTAGCCTTTCGACATACCTTCTTTTCCTCTTTAAACATTACAGGGAAATACCCTCACTGCATATAAGCATGGAGAGAGCAATTTTTTTTATCCACTACCTTCTAGAGTCAGATATTCACTATCCTTTGTATGTTACCTAAAGCAGACTTTTAAAAGTATATTCTCTATCATGGGTAATTAAATTGTAAAAGTCCACATTAAACACTTCGGATTGAAACAAGTGAAGTGCTAAAAAATGATGCAAAGCAAATAAATTTTCCATTTTCCTGATATAGATCTGACCTTTGGTGTATAATAATCGTATACTATGACAGATGACCTCAGCTGTAAACTCCTATATGTAATAATGATAGATTTGTTTAGCTTCTTTCTGACATTAGGCAAAGTATGTACCGATAAAGTTGTTAATACACAGGGTGCATTTTTACATTTTCTTGAGAAAGCATGAATCTTTTTTTTCTTCTTTCATTTAACACTAACAAAAACAAATGGTTGTTTTGTGCCTATAGTCATGATTCATAAATGGATAGCACTCCTATTCAAAATAGACTACTATTTTTCTCAATTAAGATGCAATAATGTTTGCTGAATTTAGTAGAACTTAGTGTGAAAAGAAACAGAAATTCTTGAGGTCATAAGAGAATTCATTCTTCAGAAAAAATATAATAGTACAGCAATGTTTAATTTTTAGTTGACATAACAATATTATAAGAATTTGAATTACAATTTTCAATTACAATTACAACTCCTGAGTCCACTGAAGTCAGTCAACCAATGCTGCATATTTAAGGAGGGAAAAATATTCTTTGGAATATAAGTTTGGAATATATTTTTAGAAAGATCAAATCAGCAAGAACCTGTCTTAGGAGCATAAAGAAAGGGGATAAAATCTGAACTCTAAACTGCATTACATTTTCTTAAGGGTGTGAAAATGAGTAACACAAAGGAATAAAACAAAAATACAGTTACAGTAGGAAGATATCATAGAATCATTTCTTTATCTAACCTTTAAACCAGAGATTGTGGAATTACTTAGGTTGGAAAAGATATTTTAGATCTTAGTTCAAGCTTTAAACACAGTACTGCTGAGTCCACCAGTAAACCATGTCCCCAAGTGCCACAACTATACACCTTTTAAATGCCTCTGGGAATGGTGACAACCACTTCTTTGGACAGCCTGTTTCTGTGCTTGACAACTCTTGGTGAAGAATTTTTTTCCTTGTATGTGATCTAAACTGAAGCAACTTATATACAGATTATCAGTGTTAGGTTGTCATGTAACCCAGAGATCGTTTGGTAAAACTGTCTATTCAAATAACTAATAGAACTTGGAGTGTTGAACTAGTCTTTCTGGAATCAGTAAAGCTTTGAAACATGGGGCAGCTGGAGGTATCTTCAAGAAAGTGCCTTTCAGCTGTTTCATATTGAATATTTGCTTTTGGGATGCAATATTATGGTGATACTAACATTGATATGGATGCTATTATCAAAGCAGAAGATTGTATACTTAATAAAATAAATAAAAAGCCCTAACCAAACAACATCCCACTGAAAAATACCTAAAAAAAAGAGAATAATTATAAATGAAGTAATAAAAAAGGGACCGAACTAAAAAGCATAAAATGTCGGGTCTGGCCCTTGATGATCCACAGCGCGAAGTTTTGCTCTAATCTTGGTGAACATCACCCACATACAGCAAACGGGTTGTATTATGGGCTGCATTAGAGCTGTAGAGGGGATTCACCTCTAAAAATGCAAAATTTGATTCTGAATTAAATCAAAAAACTAGAAAAAATGGGATTCTTTTTTCTTATACAACTGGTGCAAAAGAAAAGACACCTCCTGTGCTAGAAACTGAGACTGGAACTGGGCAGGAGAAGAACTTCTAAATTGTTTAGGAGAGCCTACATTTTAATGGAAGAGATTGGCTTGATTATCCAAGCAAAGAATGGAGAAGTATGGATTTGTTTACAAATATCCAAAGAATGAAGAAATGCTCTTTAAACTAAAGAATCATTTTGGCACAGCATCAGAAAATTAGATTAATATTGCTGACCAATGCAGCACTCATATTTTGTATGTGTTCTCTGAGAGTACTAGGATGAAAAAAATTAGCAGTTTTTAGACTGGAGATTATAAAACATAGTGTCTGTGATAGCAGGGCTTGATGCCTGCTATCACCTGAGGCTTTTTATGTTCTCTTTTCCTCAGTACTTAACAATTTAATCCATACATCTTATATTCAGCACAAAAAAGAATAAGTTACAATTTCAACAGCAGATTTTCCTTCTGGAGTCCCTTTTTTGAGTTTTATCTTTAATTTGCATACATAAATTGAAGTGGAAGCTGAATAGCAAGAGCCTCCTCTAGGTGCAGCTCCCAAGCAAAGAATGGGGCATCACATACTGAGGCTTTTCAGCAGAACTTGTCTCTAAGGACGTTGCATTTGGACTTCCTCTAGCTTTCTTCAGAACCAGTTTTGTCTGAGGAACTGGCTTTGAACAACCCTGAATTTTTATATTCTGAAATACAAACCCATGCTTTCAAAATTTCTCCAGTTAATTGTACCAGACCTAAGCCCCCCTCTGTACTGAATTAAAAACAAATAAATGCACTTGAAAACAAGAAACATCGAGAACTTGCATAAAAGGTTTACCATGAATATTTGTAATGTTCTTAATTTTTATTAAACTAGATAGACTGTTGCATTCTTTTTTTTAATATAAAAAAGCATAATTACATTTCCCTCCGCGACAGACAGAAATCAATACTTGCTTAACTTACATGATCAGTAATTTTTTCCCAAGAAAATATATTATTTCATAGAGAAGTTTGGGTCTCGTGCATGTTATTCTTTAAAAAATATAGGGACACATTTTTTTCTAAGAACCTTGCACTAATTCATTAGAGCAAATTAGAATTTTAATTTGAAAGTCTGAATTTTGATTGCTGACTTAATTGTGTAGTGTGCAGTGAAAAAAAGACTAGTAAATTTAAGAGGGTATGAGACCAGTAAGTACAACTCCAGAGACTCATGATAGATGTTTGTTGAGATATGTGTTTAGAAATGTATCACATTAATTGTTGTATATATTTTGACTTTTTTTTCTCTGCCATTGAGTTACTTTGGTTGGTTATATTCTGTCAACCTGCCACTTGGAACCTTGTCTTTTGTTTGTATGCCACTTAAAACATTGCCTTAGTGGTTATATAATTCTTTTCTGGTGTATATTTACCTTGTAAAATTTCCACACTTCAATATGTGGACTATCAACAACAGTTTATGCCACTGCTAAAACAAGTCACTTTTATTGTTATTTATGTTTGTTATAAATTGTTATTTACACAGCAAGCTATAATCATGATTTACAGTGATCACATTAATTGACTACGTGTCACTGTGCACCTCAGCTGCCAGTAATTTGGCCTTAGTTTTTACAGAATTTACTCTTGTTTTATAATGTGGGAAGCCTGTTGGCCTTATATGAGACTACATGATCAATGGTGTTCTACTAATTGGCTGGCAAAAATGCAAAAATGGTACCAAAATCAAAGTTTCATCTGGTGAAGCTATGACCCACATATCCTTCAAGGTAGCATATGAGGCTGCAGTCTTCTGCACCACTAGTCTCTGGTAAATACATTAAATAAAGTAAAGACTCAACACACAAGCATTAAGACCACTGAGTTGTGCATTATTCTGAAAGTTGCTGAACAGCAGAAGGTAAAGTAATCATTCAGAAGAGTCAAGATGAATAAAATAAAAGGCTATCTCATGTTACAATTGATTTCAATCTGCTGAAATATGCACTGCACATTTTGATTAGCTGGGTAATGTAGTGTGTGCTTCTGCTAGGAAGGAGAAATCCAACACTTTATTGTGCTTCTGTTGGCTACCTATCCATTCATCAAAGCTTTTCTAATTTACATTCTATTTCCTTTGATGCAATCAATGTGAACAATAGAGGGTGTTACCTTGCATTTCTATGCTTTGATCTGATTTGGCATTTGTGGTCAACACAGTCTAGCAATGTTGCAGGTTAGGAAACATTTTGCTACTGCCATCAATTACATTGTTCAGTGACCTTCCTTCTCCCTGCTGTGCCTTGGAAATACATGTATATATTTCAAGATGTCTTTTTTGCCTACACTATTTGTTTTACAGAGCAACACTGTGAAAATGAGGGATGGTAAACAACATCCTTAATGCTTAAGATGAAGAAGCCAATGACTACTTATCCACCATTATATTGATGTACAGTTACTATAACTGAATATAAATGATAATACCATTAATCCTCCATGTCATAAAGAACTACATACATAGCCTCCAGCACTGTGGTATACATTACCTGCTCCTGGACTTGAGCTTCTTGGTCCCTGCTAAAAACATGTTCTGATCGTGAAAATATAGTAATTTAACAAACCTGATAGTGTGTTATGAAATGTGGGGGGTTTGTGGGTTTGTTTGTTTGTATTTTTTGTTATTGTTGTGTATGTTTTTTTTGGTTTTGTTTTTGTTTTTTCTTTTTTAGTTCTAACTGGTGAAAATGAGGAATCAATGGACTTTTATTATTATTTTTATAATTATACCTAAAAACACTTATGACTCAATGTGTTACTATTCTACAGCATATCTTTGGATGCATCTCCCCCATGCTGTATACTTGATTTTTTTCATTGCTAGAATGGAATAAAAAAATTAATTTGTCATTACTTCAAGATTGCCCCCAGTATAAAAGAATCATTGCATTTATTATATTAACTCATAAAGCAAAAGAAATAGGGAGAATAATTAAAGTCATAGGTGACATCTGCTCCATAAGGAACTGAGAGGGGAAAAAAAAATCAATTAAGTCACTATTCTCTCTATAGCCATTAGAACAACCTAAATCTAAATATGGTACTAGTGTTTTCATCATTAAACAGCCAAAAATACCTTTTACAAAACTAGGATCAGAAGTAGAAGTGATGCTCCAGGCTTCCCCGTCAAATTCCCTCTGTAAGACATTTCATATTTCAAATTGTGAGTTTGCATGTGAACTCCCACCTGCTGATATGAAACAGGTCTATAATATTGTTCTCACTACCTTCATATTCCTATGATTTTTTATCCAAGAAACACGTCTGTGGAGCTGGGAACATCAACTAGTCCTGAAAACATCTTACAAGCCTGAACATCTGTTAATCCTGTATCAGATTGCCTATGAAAAGAATGAAGAAATGGATAGTTGTCAGAGAGAAAGTCTTGTTCAAATGAAGGGTAGCATGCAGAGCTGAAAGAAAAATAAATAAATAAACAATAAAAGATCTGGTAAAAATGCTTATTGAAAGAGGGAGCATCATGCCTCGAAGACATTGTAATACAGATTTCTATATAGCTTACACATTAGTTACCCAGAAAACACTCCCTAGAGATGCATTTGTCTTATTTTTGAGAAATACCTAGGTGGGTCATGAACATATGGGCATACTAACATGAATGATACTAGCAAAGTACATTAACTTTTCTCTTTAAAAGAGAATAAACAGATGAAATTTAATAAAGTGCCTGGTTTTATGTGTAGGCTAAAAAGACTTGGAAATCTAAAGGGAACATCTATCAACCATGATGGAGAGCAGCAGGAAAAACATCAATTTGTGTAATGGAGGTTATTTATTGTACTTACTACAGCAAGCACTTGCTCATAGGTGATCTATTTAAGAATGCAAACCAGTTTTCTTTGCCACGTCCTGCTTTCTCTAACAGTCATACCTGGAGCTGAATTTTCCCATTCTTTTCTTAAAGAAGATGGAAATATAATTCCTTTCCTTTTAGCAATTAACATTTTGGTCTAAATCCTTTCTGCTCAGACCATCACAAGCTCTCAAATTATATTTCTTTATTTTACTTTCGTCTTCTCCCTTGCCCTCTTTCTTTGACTCCTCTTCCTGTTTCCAGTCTGTGTATAACATTCTGATTAAAAAAACATGGCCACCAAAATCTCTAGATTCTAGTATTTCACTCATTGTCATTATGCTGTTCATATTTTTAGTCCACATCTGGTTCTTAGTGTATGGGGTGTTTGTGCTTAGGTGTTGTCAGTGGGGGCTGCAAGGCAGTATCTGTGACGAATGGCCAAGACTGTCCTGTGCCAGACGTGGCTGATTCGAGCCGGCTCCGATGCACCCACCAGGGCTGAGCCTTGCAGTCAAGTTGGTAGCACCTCTGGGAAAGCATATTTAAGAAGGGAACAGGTAGTGAGGAAAAAGTGTGAAAAATATTCAATAAACAACCCTGTCAGCACCAAGGTGAGAGCAGGAGGGTGAGAAGGTGCTCCAGATGTTGGAGCAGAGATGCCTGTGCAGCCAAAAGAGGACCCCATGCCAAGCAGGTGCATATGTCACAGAATCACATAATCACAGAATATGCTGAGCTGGAAAGGGACCTACAAGGATCATTGAGTCCAACTCCTAGCCTTGCACAGGACCATCCTCAAGAGTCAGACCATGGGCCTGAGCATATTATACAAACACTTACTGAACTCTGTCATCAGGCTTGGTGCTGTGACCCCTTCCCTGGGGAGCCTGTTCCAGTGCCTAACCACTCTCTGGGCAAAGAACATTTTTCTAATATCAAACTTAAACCTCCTCTGTCACAACTTCAGGCCATTCCCTTGGGTCACCACAGAGAAGAGATCAATGTGCTGGAGGAACTGCAGCCCATGCAGACTCATGCAGAATCAGGAGGAACATGTAAGGAGTGCGGAGAAGCAGAAAGCTGCTGTTCTGGTCTGACCTCTATCCCCTTCCCCACCCCCTTCCTCTTGGTGTGGGAGAAGATAGAAGAGTTGGGAATGAAGGAGGGAAGTTTAAACTGGGGAAAAAGGGATTGATGGAAGTAGTTTTAGTTTTTGTCTTGGTTTCTCATGATCCAAATCTACTTCACTTGGTAATCAAATAAAATAGATACTCCCAAGCTGGGTCTGTTCTGACCATTATGGTAGTTGGAAAGCAATCTCCCTGTCTTTTTCTCAACCCATGATGTTTTCCATCTTATTTTGTCCTCCCATTCTTTTGAGAAAGAGAAGTGAGAGTGGCTGGATGGGTGTCTGGCAGTCCTCCCAGGTCAACCCGCCACACTAAGCTTGATCCTTAACTCTTTTAGCTTATCTTATGTATAGACTGCAGGTAATGAAGGCAGAAATAATTGAATACTTTGTGGGTTTACCCCATGGTCCATAGAGGGCCCACTTTTGGGATGATGCCTATGACGTGTATACGATATTTTTGGGGTTTAAGGAACAGCATGGTGTAACAGTATTTCTAAAAAGATAAAGAATATTATCAAAACCAGAGTGAAGCTGGATGAAAAAAATGGCTTTCTGAAAAGTTCAATCCCTTCATATACGAAAGAATTAATCTGAATCACAGTATTCTTTATCAAGGATAAAGTTTAAAAGGGCTAATAGTAAGAGAGACCTTGGGGTGATTGTGGACAGTAAATTGTAGATGAACTCATTCAATGCAGCTCAAGGGAGAATGGCAAGTGGGATTTTTTGTCTGCATGCACTAAAGAATGAAGTCATGCAGAAATGAAGCATTAATCTTTACATAGCTCTTACCAAGCCGTGTCAGGAATTCTATGCTAAATTCCAGGCATCTCAACACTAGAAATATATGGACAGCTCTGAGAGGTTTTCTAGGTAGATAGTTCAGAGAGAGAAGTACTGAAATGATTGCAAAGCAGGCAGATTGATTTCTGAGAAGAAAAGAGAAAGCAGTATAAAAGCTAAATACACGACATATATAAGACAGCTACAATAAGTGTGACTTTATATGATATTTATAGGGTATAAATGCCATGAAAGAAAAATAATTTTTAAAGATATTTTAAAAAAAGAAAAAGGTCACAATTCCAAATATTTAGATGACAAAGATCCAGGAATAGAGGGACAAAGATTGAGGCAGATGTCTGACGCAAATAGCATGCTAGCAATTTTATATAAATAAGGTTATTCATTTGCAAGTGTGAAAATGAAGCAGCATGTATATTGTGAAGAGGTATCTGAAACCTTGACAAGTATACTCTACATCAGTCAGGAGAAAATTTGTCACTACTGGGATGCAGCTTCATCACTTTTAGGGGTCACATTTCATGTTCATTGCTTTGTTTTGCTTGTAGAGATGAAAGTTTGATTTACCTTGGGTTATTCATTTTTCTTTTACTTAAACAAAGTGTGATACATCTATCTGTAGTATAAAAAGAAAAGCTGACCTTACCATCAAGGACAAATGCTGGGCAGTGACTTGGCTTTTGGAATAACTACAAATACAGGGGTGTACATTATACCTTTCTGAATTTTCACTCTAAGAAGTATTGCAAATCTCTGAATGAAGGCAGAATCCTTGTGGTCGGTGGAGACTTTTCTCCATTATATAGTTACTCTGTAATTTTTTCGTCATCTACTTCATGCATAAAGCCAGAGAACCAGATAGCAGAAATTAATGTCTGAGAAGAAAGATCTGTATCCTTAATGAACAAGGCTAAAAAGGAAAATGTATAGAAACCCCTTTCAATAGAAATGCTATCACTGTTTCATATCTCTATCGGTTCATACCCTAAATTGATCTTCTTTTGTAGTTTCATATTCCTACTGCAGACCTCACTCATATAAGTAACAGACTACTTGAGTCCAAAAGCAGTGCCAGTTATCAATCCAGGAGAAAAAGATGAGCTCCTTGAGTCCTCATGTAATCATTTCCTTACTGTTACTTTTCTGTAGAAGTTCAAAAAGCTGTATTTTGTGAAGCAGTATTGCAGAAGTTGAATGACAGTCATCTATGGTTTCACAGCACTGAAAGTAGGCTACCTTCAGTATATTCATCAGTTTGCATGCTATTCCTCCCGATGGCAGGTGAAACAATAATAAATAATGCACAAAGGAAGTTAATTTGTTTCCAGAGTATTTTAATAAATAAATGTGGAAAGCCATTCAGGCCTTGGGGTTCTTGCCAGAGCAAGAAAGCTTCAAAACCTGTTAAGCTGTTTGTTCCAATTTTACATTTGTATTTATTTTTTCTTCTCACACACTGTGATTGGATTTCAGACAGTAATCACACTAATACTATAATGGCTTTATAAGAAGAAAGAAAGAGGACCATCATCAAGGGCAATTATTGTTGCATCAATTTCTAGTTATTCCTCCCATTCACCTTTTACTTTTTTTTGTGTCTAGTACTGTAGAGAAAAAAAAATAAAAATAGAAAGTACTGAGAAGGGATGCAAACTGTTTCCTTTCAGTTCCATGAAGTTCCTTTGTGTTTCAGTTCAGGCTATTAGAAACATAGTAGTTCCATTTATAAATTTAGTGGCTTTCTAGTCCCAAATTAGCACGATTAGCTAATGAATACCATAAATATAGAAAAATATTTAAAAATAGTTGTGAAAGGGCAATAATAAAAGCTAATTCCAGTGATCAAAGGAAACCACCCAACCTTAAAAATCTGTTAGCAGTTGAAAAAAACCCACAGAAACTATATGAAACCATGTAATGTTCTAAAAATTGTTCCATTTTCCCCAAATCCTGAAAGAATACACAACAAAGGGACTTAATATATTCCCTATACCTTGTATTTTTGACTGAAAGAAGCAGGGTGGGGTTCTTTATGATGCTTAGACTTCTGCTGCTGCTGAGTATGAATTGTAGAAATATCGCAGTATGCTTAAATCCAAATGTGGCTACATGTGCCTAACAGCATTGCATGCTTTATAAAAATGTTATAAAAAAGACACAGTCAGTTACTGTTCAGTATCTTCAACAGCTGCTTCTGGAGATTCATTTATATATCCATGTTTCATATAATTTTCTGTCCACATGCTAGGGCTTTCAAGAAACAGAAAAACATTGTTATTACCATGCTATTGGGGAGAAAAGAAAAAAAAAATGAAAAAAAGAGCAGATGAAAGTACTATGAAAAAGCATAATAGGCAAAGTGTATTTCCATTATGACAGCAACTATCTGCCTTATTAATAACAATCTTCTCATATTTCTAAAGGAAATACATTTCTCAGCTGCTCATTAACTCTCTTAAGTATTGTTCATCAGCTATTGGATTGACTGCATGAAAAGTCCTGGAATGGGAAACATAACCCTCTTCTTATAAATGAATGTATTAGTTCTCTGGCCTTTTCCTACAAAAAGGGAGAGAAAAATGAGTGTCAAGTTTCTGTTTCTTTCTTATGTTTGTCACTCTGTTTGGTGATTTTTTTACCCCCTATAGCATGTTTTAGGCTTGCTCTGACAACAGCTATAGATTCATGGTTATTGAAGAGAGCTGTGTACTATTTTGGGATAGCACTTCAACTTCTATTGGAAACAAAATTGGAGCAGAGCAGATCCTCAGTGATTCTACATGACTGGATTCTGAGGCTGAGCAGTGAGGTGCAGCATGAATTCAAGCACTTTCAGAGTTAGGCAACACGGGCCTCAAAGCAAGTTTAAGCCATCTTAAAATGCTTGCAAGTTTAAAAAAAACCAGTAACAGCAAAATGTTGTCTCAAAACAATAAAATCATGTGAAATACATATAAAGTTGCTAGTGGAAAATACAGAATGAATCAGGAATGGCCTATTGTAGCTGTGTTCCAATGAATGTTGGAAGGATCTGAAATAATTATCTATTTCAGATAATGCCACAACTGTTGTTCTTGTGATTTTTAATAAAGATGCTGATTTTATATATCTGATTTTCTTCTTCTGTATTTCCACTTTTACTGTGTTTATCCTCCTTCTTTCCTTTAGTCTTTCTTTCCCTGTTGTCTACTGCTTTCCTACTATTCTTTCAAACTTACACCAAGTTCTCCAGGAATCGTTCTGTGTTCAGTTGAACTGGTTGCATGTATCCCACATCAGGTTTCTTTTGATTTCTGCAAGGCAGGAAATCAAAATACAACTTTTTTCCAATTATATCATACAGGTCCCTGACTCAGGAATGTGCCTACTCAATTAATCCTGACCACTTTTGCCTTCTCAAAAAAAAAAACCAGGTCAGCACTTGCAGTGACACTGATACCATGATTCCAGCTGTTTTGGTGTTCCTTCAAGTTCAAACTCATATTCTACAGGTTCCCATGAAAAAGACTCATTAGAAAATCCTGTACCTAAGAGTTTGTCCAAGAGTATTTTTAGGCATCAGATTAACTATATTTTGATGCATATACTGATTTTAAAATGTTGATATTAGCAACAGTTGAGGTTAGATTCACACTCTTTTATGAATGTTAGAAATTATTGCATTTTTGTTTCAGTAGTTCAATCAGCTCCAATGTCAGTCAAATTTTGCTCATAGAGCTTGGATGATGAGTGACATGGGAAAAATCAGCATTTAGAAGTAGAAAAGTCAAAATCTGTAGTGAAAGAGAGTGTCTCTTGCCTTCTGGAGGGTGTTGTAAGCAACGGAGAGGAAACAAAACAAGACATGACACAGTACTTGACTGCAATTTTAATGAGTTCCACTAAGAGATCTTTTGGGTTCTTTGACTAACAAAATGCTTTAAAAATATATCTATATAATTGAAGGGCAGTTTTCCAACCATCTTTTTTTCAGCAGCCATGACAAAATACTGATAAGTGAGGAAATAGTTCTCTTTCTGGCAAATACTTTCACAGACTAATTGCAAACAATTCTTATTACAAATATAATTTTTTTATTATGTGTGATTTACATGTAGATAATAATTTACTTTAATATATTATTGCACTTTCACTATATAATTTCCACAAATAATTTTTCACTATATAATTTCCACAAATAATTATGTGGACCACATAATTTGTTTTTCTTACTCAGTCGTGGAGAGCTAGTTACCTTCGTTATATTGTATTGTCTCTGCTTTCAGTGATAAACATTTATAGTGCAGCAAAGCAAGTATCAGCTGATGAATATAGCTGATGAGGAATTTATACAGACATTTTTGGAAGCATTTTCACCTGCATCTATCACTTTAAGTAACAAAAATAAGTAGCATGTTCTTATGGATAATGCAAATTGAAACTAATCTTTTGTTTTACAAACAACAAAATTCAAGAGCCTTCAGTATTGAAAAGAAATGTATTTTAGCTCAAGTACTCATTGAATTCTCTGTAATAATATTCTTCTAAAAACAGATGTGTCTTGAACTAAGATATCAAGGCTTAATATTCTGTCTTGACATTTCTAATACAAAATTATTTCCTCTTTTTTTGGTGAATAGTAATGTTTCTGTGCATCTATATATATTATGCTGCCACTAAGATATTGAGTAGATGTAGCTTTATTTCAGGATACAAGGTGGTGCTGTTTCTTTTTAAAACTGAAAATAATGTGTTGATATGATCTTGCAGAAAGCAGTAGTAGGAACACAGTATCTCATCAAGTATAGTTCTTCTAAGAAGTCAACTTCGTTTCCAGTTCTATTTAAGTTATGCAGTTAAATAAGATGTACATACATAAGTATGTTTGTATGTACACATAGTTATACATTCCAATAAGCAGTTTTAAAGCAGTAACAGACTTCAACCTTGTACATGATACTGAATTTGAGCATTTTCATGCAGGATCAGTATCTTATATTAAAATTAACTCACATTTTATTGTAGAATTAACATATTGGCTACTTCTTGAAGAGTGATCCTTTTGTCTCTACTGTACATGTATGAAGGATATTGGAATATTCAAAATTATTGTAATTTCATATATATTAAATTTATCTGACCTATTTACTTATGGTTTTTATGTTTATGTCAATTAGGTCACTGTAAAATAATGTCAGATTTTTAAAATTATTTATTAGAAATGTGATACATAATTGAAAAAACAAAGGCAAACCAAACCAAAACATCAAAAAACCCAAATCCAACAAACAAGTAAAATGCCAAGCTATGTGCTTTTCACCCGTGCAATACTATATTCTTCCCAAATCTTTCCCCTTTTCCCAGTACTGTTACCAACAATAAATGTTATATAATGAATTGCAAAACTAATTTTCTGAGCTGTCTGCTGACTGACATTGTCTTATTTTAGATCTTTTATTTTTTACAAGGTTCACTATACAGCCAGATGCTGATAATCTTTCTGAGTAGCAGAATATAGTTGGTACCTAGCATGGTCAGGCCCTTGTACAAGTTGCACTTGGCCCCTGCAAATGGGTGTTCTGACAGCTCATATTTTGGGAAGGAATTCAGGGAACCTTAGACGGGGGGTTAATGAAACATCAGGCTAAATGAACAACAAGAAACTATTATAATGTGTTCATGTCATCATATTGCTTCCACTAGCATAGATTTTTCAAAATTCCTGTCGTGTTAAGATTCATGATACTGAGAACTTAGTTATAGTCAAACTGATTCAGTTCCACTGAAATTGATGTGATTACTTACATAAGAGATATTCATGACTAATTCTCTGCTGAACTCAGACCTTAATTTCTATAGATAATGTTAAAATACTTTGCTCATCTTGACAACAGATTCTTCTTATATAATCAGGCCAAAAATAAGTATTTTCAGACACCTCCACATCACCCCCAAGTTATTACATCCTGAGTATCACAGACAACAGCTTCTGGGACTAGAATAATTTGTATTAAGCAGACTGTTAAAATATACTACTAAGATCAATGGTTTTGTATGGGGTTTGTTTTGTTCTTTTTTAATTTGTGGTTTCTGTTGAAATGTAGCCCAGGTAAAAGTTTTATTGGTCTGTCTCTGCAGTTACATAAAGTTATTTTGAACACAGTTGTATATAGCCACAGAGTCATGAAATTTGATTGCAGTCTGCCTCTTTTCTTTAGTATGGTTTTATCCTTAGCATGTCTCTCCAGCATCTACTTTTTACCTGTAATGTATACTATATATACACTTGTGCACAAAATATTTTTTTAAATTTTTTTACAGAATAGTATTAGTGAAATATGGTTTATCTAAGTAGGTAAATAAATCACTTTCAAGATTATTAGTAAACAATAATGAGAGTAACAGATCTTTCAGAACCTCTCAGAATATGGTACCTAACAAATGCTTGCAGAGACATATATATTCTTTTCCCTTCTGACTGATACTTCCTAATAGTTAGAGTTGATAACATAATCATGGGGCATGTTAAGCAATTTTTGAATGCAGAGGTCACTCAGGGAGAAAAAACAGCAACAAAAAAAGAAAAGAGAACAGCAACCTAGCTAGGTAATTCTCTGTAAAGGATCTGTGTCTGTCTGAAGCTATAGACAGACTCTAAGATGGGAAGAGCTCCTTCTGGGTTTTGATGATGCCTATCATACAATAGTCTCTCAGTTTGGCTACAATTAGCAAAAACTTTTGTAACCAAGGACTAATTTGAGAAAATTAATGCAAACATGATAGAATTTACCTTTTGTGATATCTTTCTCTTTTCTAATCTTTTCTTTTAGATTCACTTTTTCTTTCCTTATGGAAGTTATCTAAATGGGAATATCTATTTAAAAAGCAGTATGAAATGTCCAAATTAATGATAAAAGGTATACTTTTCTAGCAAGTCATAAAGTCATAAGCTAAGTCATAAAGCTAGATGATTAAAGGCAGGTTAATTTAACAGGGTCTAGTAAATCTCTAGTCAATAGAAGGTGTAGCAATCGGAAAGGAAAAAGGAAATCATAATTGAATGAGAAATGTGTATCACAGTATTATCATATCTTACATAACAATGTAGCAATAGGGTTAATATTGGTAATGGGAAAAATTACCTTACTGGCATCATCTCTAGATGACGATGAAGACTAGACAAAAACATGAATCTGACAGCTTTTGAGTCCTAAGGGAAGAATTTGAGGTAATAGAAAAGGTTTTGTCTTTGTCAGGACAGAAGCACAATTGACATCTCCACTGAGTATTGTACATGCTTAGAGCACAGAGGGGAAGGGATAGATTTAAAAATACTGAAGTCATTATTTAGAGCATGGGTGTGTATATATTTAAGGTAAAATTCATGGATTTTAAATACATATGGAATCACGTTAGTATGTGATTATTATTGACATTAGCTATGAAACATTGCTCTTTTCCCCATATGAGCTAATAATTGATGGACAAAGGCAAAATTTGAGCTTTTGGACTACACACTAGAATGCATAATGCATTACATTATCCAATTATGCTTATCACCTAGTAGAAGGTCACCAGCAAGCATATCTTTGAAATGATCTGATTGAGCATGCTGTTCAGGATTTCCCATTTGTGAGGTTTTTTTTTTCCCCTACCTGCAATTTCCCATTATGCATGGTAGCTTTCACACTGTATTCATGAGATACAGGTTTATTTTTGTTCTCTTACTGATTATTTATGATTATTCCTCATATCAGGAGGTCTGAACCAAATGTCAATGAACACATTGAAATTCAATCTGTTATTTCAGTGGACTTTGAAATAGACCTAAGTTTGTGGCTTTGTTCAATTTTATGATGATTATACTAATCATTAGAAGATCTTAGACATTAAAAGTAACTTACATCAAATATGAGAGTGATGCTAGATATTGTTACATTTTTTGACAGTTAGGGAAAGGTTAACAAATTCTATTTTGCTTTAGGACAGTTTCCTTAATAATTTAATTTGAAAAGCTGTTTCTCCTTCAGCTGCTAAGAATTAACTATAAGTCATTGGGTTATATGTTGACCACTCAGAAGTAAACTAACTGCATGAGGATTTGGGGGATCTTCAAGTGTGTACAAAAAAGGCATTCAGTGCTAAAATAGAATGACCACATGGAATGAGGGGTTTTTTTCCCAGAAACTCCTTCTTGGTTCCCCTGAATCAGTAAAAAATATCATGGAAGATGATGGAAGGGACAGTGTCCGCTGTTAGTGTAACATCTAAGTATAATATGATTGGGAGGAGGCACTTGAGTTCAAGTTTACCACTAATAACAGGGGTTCCAAATGTTCAGCTTTCATACTCCAGGGAAATGCCTTAAGCAGTATTACAACCACCTGACCCTGGTGTTCCTGGTAGACTGCTGAGCAATGAAGAATGATCCTTATTACCAGAGACTGGAAGCTGAAGAAAATACAAACAAGCACTACTCTATACTGTCTAGTGAATGCTGGTGTTCCAGTTGGGTGGGGGTTTTTTGTTCATTTGGGGTTTTTCTTGATGTTTGGTTGGGTTTTTTTTGCAGTGGAGGAGGTTGGTCATGTTGGGGAATGCAATGGAGACAAAGCAAAGTGCTGGGTCCTGCACTTGGGTCACAGCAAACACATGTAATGCTGCAGGCTGGGGGAAGAGTGGCTGGAAAGCTGCCTGGTGAAAGAGGGCCTGGGGGTGCTGGACAACAGCTGTATGAAGATGAGCCAACAGTGTGCCCAGGTGGCCAAGAAGGTCTATGACATCCTGGCTTGATCAGAAGGACCAAAGAAGCAACTATCCCTCTGTACTCAGCACCAGTGAGGCTGCATGTTGAATACTGCATTCAGTTTTGGGCCACTCACAGCAAGAAAGACTTTGAGGCCCCGGACCAAGTGAAAAAATAGGGCAATGAAGATGGTGAAAGGTCTAGATCAGAAATCTTAAGAGGAGTGGTTGACAGACTTGGGGATATTTAGCCTGAAGAAATGAAGGCTCAGAGCAGACCTAATCACTCTCTACAACTACCTGAAAGGTGCTCATAGCCAGGTCTCTTCTCGCAAGTAACAACTCCTTGTGCAAGAGGACATGGCCTCAAGTTTCACCAGAGATGGTTTAGATTGGTTGTTAGGAAAAATTTATTCACCAAAAAGGTAGCCAAACTTTGGAACAGGCTCCCCAGGG
>VXBX01008049.1:0-35058 GCA_013400415.1 Scytalopus superciliaris
AATCAAAACCATAACAAGAGCACATTCCTGTGTAGAGAGTTACAGTTCAAAAATAGTTACAGTTATTTACCATTTCCCTAAGAAATAGTTCACCTGTGGCTATAGTTATGTGCACATCAAATACGATCATTTGTACATGTGTGGAGAGAATAGAGAAGTATTGATGTGTCACATGGCTTATCAGACATGCTTTGGCTGGAATTTTTCTTATGTGTGTCTCTGCAATGCTGCTTTGTTTTGGTGTTGCAAAATGCTTAGTCTTCTGGTGATGGTAGCTTCATTTTTCAATGAGACTTCATTCCAGCGTTGATCCATGAAACTGTTCTCAAAACCGCAGATACACAGACAGTATTGAGAGGTTTGTAATTCATTGTGAAGTGTAAAAATTCTCATTATAGCAGCAACTCTTCTTTCAAATGAAAATAAGTGTTCTAGCTTCAGGATATAGGAGACGTAGTTGGTATTCACAAGACTCCTTTAATTGGTCTTTACATTTGGCACTTAGGCTGGAGTTCAAATGAAGGACATGTTTATAAAGATAGATCTTTGCAGGTGGGAGAGAGTTTGACACAGAAAAAATCCTGCAAAAGTGGCCACACCAGGAGGCATAAATGAGGGAGGTAGAGAGGGAGAGTTAAGAAGCAGAGAAGCTTTGACAAGTAATCTCTTTTTCTACCTTAATGAGAAACAGTTCCAAGAACAATTTTTGTACTTTATGTAAGGAGAATAAGCTTTTGAAAAGGAGAAAGGCAATATAAAAGAAAAGCTGGTTTAGGTCTTCTGAGTTGTAAAAATCTATTGCAAACAAATGTCGTGTACATGGTCTGGGAAGTTGGCTGTATGTGCATTTGCGTGAACGTAAATAAGCAGTGTTCCCAGCATCCTTTTTGCCCTTAACTGCTTCTAGAGTATAAAGGAAATTTGGTATCTCTTCCCAATGTTTGATGTCTCTGGCAATCTGATGTGAAGAGTAGTCAGTTCCAAGGCCCCTACAAGGCTGGAAGATGTGCCTGGTACAAAAGGCAAACTGTGGGAAGAATCAGAGGAAAGTAGTGGCATTTCCATTCTTTCTCTGTGGGGTTTTCCTGAAGATAGGAGTGAGAGAACTTGTATTTTGAGCTCTGTAGACTGGAGACTTTCCTGCTATTATGTCAGATAGAACATAGTTTCAGAAAGTAGTATTCTGGAGCATTGCCATAATGCATTTAGGGTCCTGAAATACAATATACATATTTTATTTGGACCTCTTTCGATTTTCTATCCTTTTAAAGCAGTAGCTCTCCAGCCATACTGTCTCCACAGAGGATCTTGAGCTCTCAAGAATAACTGTGTGGAAACTGCATTGTGAAACATGTCAGTAAGATGGTAAAGGCCAGTTTGAGGCATGACGTCAGCTGCTTTCAGTGCTCCTCTTTTTGTTCTCTTCTGAATACCTCCCCCCCTCTGTTAACTGTCAGACTTAAAAAAAATCCTTTCATCTCCTAGGGTCCCAGCAAAAATTCTAATCAGAATGCAGAGCCCTTTCAGTGAGATCAAAGATGTGCAGTTTGCCTTACTTTGTCCTGTCCCTCTGAGATGTCACAATTTCACACATCGGGGTGTTTTTCATATGTTGGGAACATTAGCATAATGAAGAGAGGTTTTGTGGTGAGGTAACTGCAGATTCTGCTTGTAGGTTTTATGCCAACAAAGATTTTCAATGGGTGTGAAAGCAACTGGTGAAGTTTTATGTTGAGATTCCTCAGGAGAATTTTTAATTGCATTAAACCCATGACCCACTCTGTAGAAAAAAGCATACACACTATCTGCAGAATGTATTTGTGTGTGCGTATGCTCTGCAAATTCTTGCACAATCTGCCTAGATATTTTTATTACCTTTCTGTGATTGGTAATCAGTTTTCTGTAAATAGAGTTGTTTCTGTGGATTTCAGGATTTATTACCTGGGGTCCATACTTGATTATAAGCACAAAATGAGGCAATAGTAAACTACTTGAAGTTATTCTTAGATATATTATAGAATATATGTATATATACATACACACACAGACATACATGTCTTCATAGAATTGTTTAGGATGGTTGGTAGTAAATCGTGGCTTTAAAGCTTGATTTCAGCCTTGAAATCATTTTGGGACTAAGATGGTCTCTATATATATGAAATTGTGCTTATTCCTTATAATACCAGTTTGTCAGTAGTTAGTGCAACATTATGCGCTAAGTAAGTTTCACCTGTGCTGTCTATGTGTGTTTTGTGGGTGTAGGAGTTGCAGGGTTTGGTACTTTTTGCCAAGTAATCAGTTTAGTGTCTGAAAATGTTATTACTATAAAGTATTGCTTATAATAAATTGTCACAATGGACTAAAAAAAATGTATTCCTGAATTATACTTTGCATGGCATTCATTCCCACTAGTATGATATTTTGTTTCTGTATATAAATCTACAGTATGTAATGAATACCATTAACCTGTTCCAGCACAGATATAAAAAGAAGAGCTGTAGGTACAGAAGAGACATAAATATAGTCCTATAATACATTTAATTCTTCCTTTGAGGTGTTTTTATTCTCCTAAGGTTGTAGCCAAAATAGACTTTGTTAGTTGATCATGTCTTGGTTTTTGGTTCCTCCAGAGAAATATGTGTGTTAAAAAAGATATACAGAAATAAATGAGTCAGAAGTATCCACCTACTATTCAAATTATGCAGCAGTTATATTTTGAAGTGATACTAAGAAGTGGTGGAAGAGAATAATGCACTTTTGTAGGCAGAATGATAAGTTTTATCAGTTTGGACACCCGCCTCAGCTGAGCAGTTTAAATTAAGTCCATTTGCAAAAGATTTGGGCTGCTCTTTGACAGGTTGGGAGACAGAAGGAAAGGAAGCACCAGAGATTTACCTCATTAGAATGTTTACTCATTTTCATGTGATTGACAGAAATACTAGTGTTTAGGGCTGTTCCCCTGTGGTTGCCAGTGTGTAATGCTGCTTTATGCGAAGAAATATTGGTTACTATCCAAGCCAGTGCTGTCTGATGTAAGTATTCTAGTTGTAGAGACTCCACCACTTTTCTGGCTCTGGCATTCACTCATTTCTGCACAGAGGGGCACATGTTCTTACTCTCCCTCTCATCTTTCACAGTTTCTTTTGTCATTGTGTCTGTGTGGTTTGCCACAGTATGAGCTGTACAAATCTTTGGGAAAAACAACTGCTAACTAGATTTCAGAACCCCGAGCCAAACTTCAACAAGCCTTATCCCGTAACCACATTTAATTCAAGTAGGTGTGCTCAGTGTAACCATGCTGTACAGCGCAGGAGAACTGTCAATAAAGATGGAAAAGCTTTCAGAAATATTTCTTCCTGTAATACACACCTTTTCAGTCATCTGCTTTTTGTTGTTTTTCTGTCCTTTTGTATGGACTTTCCTTTAAGCTTGGCAGAAACTGGACAAGAATTTAATAAACATTGCATGTAAAAGCAAAAAAGGTTGGAAGACTTTCATTTAATGCTAATTATTTGTGTGTGTGTGTGTTTCTAACACTAAGGGGATAAGCATTTGGATTCTGACAGCTTTATATTTAAAACAAGAGGAAAAGAAGATTTTGCTACAAGTAGAATGCAGTATCAAGGGGGTAGTTCCCTCCTCCTGCTTCGTAGTATTTCTGGAGTCTATAGAGAGAGAAAGCCAGTCAGATTCAGAAATTTAAAGCACTGACTTGGTCCACAGTCCATGGGAATACATTTTTCATTTAGTATTGGGAGACAGGCTTTGATTACAATTCTTTCAAGAAAAGATTATTAGCAGAATTTTCATATCTTTCACCCAGGATCTTTCTTGCCAACAGCAAGTGTTGGTTTTCAAATGTCCTGATTCTGGGAACAGGACTTGCATAGCTTGCCACAGCTGTTACATTGAAAATACACGTTTGGTTAAATGCAGGTGTTGCAAAGCTGGTCCACTTACTGGTATTTACTTTGTATTTTCTGTTATGATTGTTTTCTTTTTTTTTGTAACTAAAGTAAGGCTTATAAGAAAGTGTGATTGAACATCCACTAAGAATGTGAAATATTTTGAAACATTCCAGGGCATACTACACTGTAGGTTAACATGGAAAGGGATTTGTGTCTACCTGTTTTCTGGTTTGGTTGTTTTTTTTGTTTTTTTTTTCTTTACAATGGTTGATGAAAAATTTTGCTAGAAGACTACTATGCTTTTGTTGGATTGAAAATCTTTGATCAACAACCGGTTGCCAAGACATTTAGAAAATTATTTGATTATAGCCAACAAACCATAGATTTCTTTCTGGCCCCAGTAGTAAAGAAATTTGAAAAGCCAGCTTATGTTCTTATGTTGATTCCAATGGTTATTTTTTTTCTAAATATGTCCTTCTTCAGAAATGTGCAGAAATATTGGAGTGCAGAACAAAAATGAAAGTAAGTAGGTACATTTATTCAGCTTGTATATCTGCTTATTTCTGCATATACATTCATGCATGTGAAAAAGTGTTCTGCTCCCTAAGGGCAGAAAAAAATTGATTGCAGACAGACCCACATAACAATGTTTTGCTCTAATTGCATAGAGTAGTATCGAATCAGTAGATAAGCAAAGATCATGGTTTAACATTTTCCTGAGGTGATTTCTGAGGTTATTACTTTCTCATTGTTTTTTAGAAATGGGAAATTGAAGTGTGCATTTCTGAATGTAAGATGCCCAGCAGCAAAGTGAAAAAAGATGGTTATTCAGAGTGCTTATTTTTTTGGTTGGTTGGGGGTTTTTTGTTGTTTTAATGCTGCTTTAATAGTGAGCTATTTTTAAAGCTGCATTCTCCAGATAACCTATCTATATTATCTGCTGGAATGAGTCCAATTGCATTTTGGGTGTTTTTCTATACCAGGCACTGGAGTTACTCTGCTCAGCTACCCACAACTGTTGTTTCTGCCATAGTGTTTGTTACTTCTTTCTATTTCTGACCTTTACTTGGTAAATCTTGGGTTCCTAGGCAGAACAATCCCTTCCTGTTTGTTTGTTTGTGGTTTTGTTGTTGCTGTTTTGGTTTTTTGGTTGAATTTTTTTTGTGGAGACGAAGAGTATGGAGTTGAGGAAAACTTGTATAGAAGTCCAGTCCTCTTCTGGTATCTGATCACATCCAGTTACCTGTTTCCTAAACTCCTGGCATGTCCCCTTGCCCTGAAGGAGAATATCTCCAGGCTTTTCAGCTGCCTCTTGTCTCCCCTTTGATACATCAGTTTGAAAGCCTGAGGGAGCTTGTCAAATGTGGAGTTGGTCATTTCAGAAATAACACTGAGGCAGCTGGTTGGTTTCCATCTTTACCATCCTGATGCAGCCTTGTGGGATGCTGGGCTGCACATCCTTGGAAGGTGCTGAGGTTGTTCTTACCGCCCAGCTTCAGTCCAGTTAATGATCCTGTGCATGTGTGGTGTGCCAGTTCCTCAGGTTCCTGGTAGCTTGGGGGGACCACATGTTGTCTCTTTGGACCAGGTGAGGATTTGATCTAGGATCTAGTTCAGGGAACATTTAATAAGCCAACAAAGATTACTTTCTTGGGCTTGTTGTTAAAATTGGAAAGGGATATACAGGAGAGCAGCTGGTAGAAGCTTCTGTTTGCTCAGCTGTAAATATAGACACAAGAAACATTCCTTCTTTCTCCTGCTGAAAAGTGAAGAGATTTAGGTTATTCCCTGCCCCCACCTCCCACCCCCACACTCACTTCACTATAGGGCCTGTCAGGCTGAAAGTGTACAGATTTTGGCAACTGGCTTTCCAAGCAGATTTTCACCTTTATGAATAATTACATTTTTTTCAAGAATTGGTGTGGATATAAAGCTGGCTTTAATCTCTAAAAGTCAACTAATTCTGATCTCTCCTCTGTCACTACTGTTTTCATTTAAAAAAGCGGAAAAATACTCCCTTCTTCAGTCAGAGAGTGAGGGAGTGAGCAGAGCTACAAGCAAAATACAAGCTACAAGCAAAAGAGATGGCCTCTGGCAGCAGACAGCTGGGAGTAAAATGGACACCATCACCCTCCCCCTTGTCTATACTGCCTGTGCCAAAGTTCTGACAAACCAGACTGGCTGCTGGTGTGTGTAACTGAGGGTGGACAAGGTATAGCAACTATTGTGAGAGCATGACAGAGGAGCATTTGCAGCAGGAGTGGTACAGTCTGCTTTATCAGCAAAGGGCTCTCTTTTTTTTGTCTTTGTTGAAGTTACTGTCCTGCAGTGATTATCTCTTTTTGCAGTTTCCCTTGCCTGGTTTAAATGGTAAAGCGGCATGTTCATCTTGCATAAGATACTATTGTGTGGTTTTGAAAGTCATGATTAATTGGAGAAATAAAACAAAGCCAGACTGTAGTGAGTGTGGTGCACAAATACACACAGCCATAGTGGGTTTTTTCACCTCTATTCTGTATTTTCCTCCTGTACAGTGGGTAACATCATGGGTGTAAGGGTCCTGTACCATGCCTTGGAGATCTGTGTGCCTATGAATGTCAGTTTGGAGCCTGAATATGAGATCTGAGTAGGCCATTGCATCAAGACAGAGTAGCAGAACATCCTGGCCTTGCACCATGAACTGATCATCAGCAGAACCAAAACCAGTAGTGGGTGATCATAGAATCACAGAATATGCTGAGTTGGAAGGAACTCACAAAGATCATTGAGACCAACTTCTGGCCCTGTGCAGGACACCCTAAGAATCACACCATGTTGTCTAAATACTTCTTGAACTCAGACAGGCTTGGTGCTGTGACCTATATATTTATATCTAGTAGCCTTGGCTGTATTCCTGACTCAAAAGGGGAGAAACTACAAAATATACCTCTACATTATGAAATCCTCTGCCTGTTTCGGGTAGCACAACCTCATTTTACTGTGCAGCTTATAGCTGCCTACACAAGGGAACATTTGTCCTGCAGTATATGCTTAAAGGGAGATACCTGCTTTCTCTTTCTTTAAATAACAGATTTTTCTGAAAAGAGTGAAACAATCACAAAGCTGTTAAGAGCCCATAGATTTCAAACTGCCTGACAAAATGCTTGATCCAGTGTTGCTGTATTTATCTTTGATTCATTTACTGGTTCATGTGATTGACATGACATGCAATATGAATGAAGGACATTGCTGTCTCCCTGGTCTTAGAAGAAGTTAAGTACTAAGAGATATGCTAAATAGAAGCCTCTGAAGTACTGTCATTGGGTAACTTACTGTGGTTACGGAACTAATAAAAATGTATCAAGAAGGAATTGGGCATTTTTTGTTAGTCATTGTTAAAATTATTTCACTAGGAAAATGCATGGTTAGAAGAAGAAAATACCAGTAAGCTGTTGCGCGCTGAGTCATGACATAAAAAATAAACAGGTTTAATGATTAACTGCCTGGTAACCAGGACTTGGCTATGCACCAGTGGTTGACCTTTTGGAAATGCTTGCCTTTTTGACAGTGGCTGTGGCTAGAAGTACAGATATCATGTGGTTTGTCTTCTTTGTTGCAGTGTTCATGTTTAATATGAAAACTTTATTTGTTTAACTTGACAGCGTAATTCTGCCTCCCCTTCACTCATGGGGTACAGAAGAACAGTGCACAAGAGCATCAGACTGTAGTAGTGAAGAATGGAAAGAGCATAAGTAGTAGGTCAAAATTAGGTTAACTCAAACTGTGTGCCTCTAGCAGCAAAGATGAAAAGGTGAAACCGGAGATGTGTTAATCCAGTTTTTTTAATGTTTGGCTCTTCTCTTGCTTACGTTGGCAGCTAAGATCCATTCAGTATTCATATTCCTGCAGCACTATCTTGCCACCACCTCCTTTTTTGGTCAGGTCACATGTGAGAAACTGAATAGACTGTTTGGCTCATACACTTCTGTGTCACAGCCTTTGAGATACTCAAGACAGAAATACATCATTTATAATTGTGCAAGGTCAACTGTGATCAAACTGAAAAGTGTCAAGGGTTGTGTCAGTGGATGTAATGTTACAGTAGTTTGAAGCTAGTGTGTGATGTATATCTGGGAGCTATTTTGTGAAGCATAAAGAATTTGAGTAAAATAACTGGCAAATGCAACATTGTTACAATGTAGACTCCAGCTCTCAGTCAATTATGTATCTGACAAAACTATGTTAATTTTGCCTCAGATTTAAATTTAGGTTGTGTATTAAGCATGATTAAAAAATTGCTACATGTAAATAATAGCCATGTCTAGTTACAGGCTGAGGGTTTTTTCCTGCCCTTAAAACTAAGACATTATTGGCTTTTGTTGGCAGCAGGTTTTTGCATACCCGTAAGGTACGCCTATTCAATGTAATGTGAAAGCAGTGCTATGTCATAGTTTAAGCCTAGTGCTAAAAGACAGAAACACCTGAATGTGTGATTCAGTTCCCTCTGACATTATTCGAACTGTTACAAGACTTAAGAGTCACTGTCTTGTCAGCATGGAAAGCCTTTGTTGCTATATGGTTAATGATTACTGGAAAGCAAGCTTCACTGCATCCCTGCCATAGTTGATGGCTAAGAGATGGAGATTTTCAAATGCATTTTTGTGATTTATTTTTAAAAAATGAAACCTCTAATGAGATTTTAAGCAATTTAGTCCCTAAAATCCCATAAGCTTACAGTTATCTGTGGTTGAAGAAGTGACATAAGTACTGTTTGGTATGCAAAACGTTTTAAACTTACTTCAAAATGCAGCTACTGAGAACCACCTTCCTGCTAGAAACTGACTTTTTGGCAGTCTTTAGTGGGGAATCTCTCTCCTTTGGCAAAGTAAACCGGGTACAAAGGTGATTTCAGTAAGTAGAAATTACAAGCAAGCTTTCACCAATGTTTCCTTTTCATTTTGAGAAATTAATTGATAACTTGTTTACTAGCTTTTAGACAGGTGAAGAATTAATAGAACAGATGACAGGCATAGCTGGGTCACTAAAGTGATAACAATCAAATCAGTGCTTTACTTATGTATGCCATTTTTTCCAGCCTTGTGTTAATCAGTTTTCAGAGACCCAAGTAAAATATTCCAACAGAACTGATCCTCTCCTGACATACTTAGAAATTGCTGTGATTAAAAAAAATTTACCTGAAGGAAGAAATGTGGTATGTTGTATGGTTCTTAATTTCTCTATGGTTTTGTATGCCAGGATATCAGGAAAAGATACAATTAATGGAAAAGTTGGTTTTAAATTGGGCTTTATTGTGGTTGCATGGGGACAGGAAGGGCACTAGAGAGTGTCTTACCAGAATTACTATGGCAACAGCTCATTTCATCGTTCCTTCTGTTTGTCTCAGCCTATAATGTTCTCTATACAATCACTAGATTATTAATGGCATTTGTATTCAAAACCAGTTGTTTAACCTGTAAGTCCAGAATTATTTGTCACAAACAGCTGTGTCCTTTTCAGTCAATAGTTTAAGGAGATGTCAGGCTTTTTATTGTTGTTATTATGACACAGATTTTCCTTTTTTATGTTAACTGGTGCTCTTTGAGTGAATTTCAGCTTTGTAGTGAAAGTAGTATAGATTGTTCAAGTGTGTGAGAAGAAAATTGGATTCTTCCTGAATGTCTTTTTTTAAAGGAGTGGGAGAGCTGAAGGGTAGTGGGTAATTCTATTATCCTAGGAAGAGGAGAAAAATAAAAATACTGTATCAAAGAGTCGGTTTATTTGGTTTCCCTCGTTGCAATTCACCTCATCATTCTGTTAAGCCAAAAGAGGGGTTTGCTTTTTTCACTGTTTGCATTTGAAATAAAACTTCTGAATGTCAAGAAGTTTTTCTGTATGAAACTAAACCAGGCTTCACCACCTTTCCTTCATAGCAATGTCGTTTTATCTGCTAGTTGTGCTGAGGATACCCAAATGGCCAGTTTTACTGAGCTAGTTGGTGGCCTTCCCTTGAACCTAGAACAAGGAACTGTGTTGATACTGAATTTTTAAATGTTAAGGCCTTTAGTTTCCGGCTAGAAAAGGCCTGTTACTGATGTCATATGCCTCAGGTTGAGGCATACAGAGAGAGCATGCTCAATTAAGCTGATGCAGAAGAAATCCTGACCCATGTTCTTCTTAGGAGTGAACTTCCAATCTTGTCCTCCCAGAGAGTGCATAGTTCTGGAATATATTGAATCTACATGACTGGAGGAGCTTTTTAGGAAACACAGCCTGGAAGCATTTTCCCAGGGACAAAGAGTGTACAGACTGCATGTTGTTTTAGCCTTGGCTTTGCTTCTTCAGTGTCCTTATGAACTAATTAGAATGAAGGTTTTAGGGATTTAATGAGAGCCCATGGGATGCTGAAGTTGATTGAGTAGTCTGAAGTATTCCTCCTCTCTGCTTTGCAAATGATTCAATGAGTTCAAGGCTGCTTGATGTAGCCTGGTGGCATAAGGTTGGAAGTGTAGGTCCACTGCAGTTCTGTTTTGTTCACTGTCTCTGGATGGAAGGACTGATAAATAATTCAGGTGTTTTTCAGGAATACAATTAGTTGCTTCAAACTATTGCAATACCAGGATTACCAATAAGTTGCTCTAAACTTTGCTGTAGGCTCCTTATCTGTTGTGCTACTGTTTTGTGGTGGTTCTTACATCCATTTAGGTATAAACAACATGTTTCTTTTGTGCTGCTGTAAGCTGCTTGTCTGTTTCTACATTATTTTGAAATTTAGAACATTTATCTAGGATTTTGCAACTCTTATTTTAGCACAATAAGGCTGTTCCTTATGTTTTATTCACAAAGGTGCCTTAAATTCATCAAAAAGGGGAAGAGCATTTAGTGACAGAAAAGATTGACAACAATGAGCAGAAATGCTTGTTGTATCAGAAATTCAGTGTGTCATTTATTAAGTAACATTAAAATTGTCAAAGTAACTAGGCCAGTAAAGGATAAACTACATCCTAGCTGCCATGTGGTTGATTGCTATGTGATAGTTATTCCGAGAAATGGACTTTGCAAAGCTGAGTTTTCTGTGCACAAACATGGTTTTGAGCAATGCAATAGCTACCCTGAGACTACTGAATGGTGAATTTTCTCCCTTCAGTTGTGGAGAGAGGGTGGTTACCAGGGTGATGTCCTGAAGTCTTCCTAAATAACTACATAGTATGTACTTTGACCCACAGTATCTGCTCTTCCAGTTCTAGTCTCATTACCAAGTCTAAGGGTTAAGGAAAAGGTAAACCTGTAACATTGGAGTGAGCAGAATTAAAGGCTGATTATGGTATAATGTGAAACAAGACCTAAAACTAAAAATAGCCTGTAAGTCTCCTGTTCAGGCTTCATGTTTGTCTGTGCTTCTGTACTGTGGTTTCCCCATATCTGATCATTTTGGTATGTTTTTATATGGTCATTTAGGTCTGTTTTGGGGCCATCATCAGGCATTCATCAGTGGTATTAGAACTCTGTGCAAGTTCTGAACAAAAAATACTGTGCAAGAAGTACACATTCATGTGGAGATGGAATGAACCTAATTCAGAAGAATTAATTTTAGCATCAAAGCAATCAAGTTAAATTAGTTCAAAGTAAAAGATGAGGGAAAGCCAATAAAAATTAAAATAGAAGAGGGTCTGTATGTGGGCTTTTTTCTACGGAGTCTGCAAACCAGTTCTCTACCTTTGTAAGATTCTGCCTCAGCATTAGATATGTCTATTATACTTGATATGTCTAATTGTTTAACCTGTCCTGTTACTGCTTTTGATAATTGATTTCTTACAGTATGCATGGTACCTGAGTTGTTTATTTTAACACAAAAGCAAAGTGCTCCCTCTGTTTTTGAGTGTAGATGGCTAATATGTGAGATATTTCCTGTAGGACTGATAGGTTTATACATGAAATTTTAGAAAGGATGTATGCAAAGAAAGGTGAAGGCTAAGATGCCAGCAAAAAAGAGGTGAAAAAATGAGTTTTGTTCATGTTTGAAAGGAAGTTTCAGTCAATAACAGTTGTTTTTCAGGGCTGTTGCCTTTGACACTGACATACGAGCAATGCCTCTGGGTCCATTTAAAATGCAGATGATTTTCCCCAAGGCCTGTGGCTTGAGATGACAAACAAAAGGAGAGTTTTGGGTGACAGCCTTCCAGTTACCAAGCTAAGCCTGCCTGGAATCCATTTGATCATTATGCGCTGTAGCTTAAAAAATGTGCCTGAGAAGAAAAAAACATGGCATTGCAAAGGAGCTTCTCAGCCCTGTATGACTTATGTAAAATGTGGAGTTGCTCTGGATTCATTCCCTTGAGAGAGCTTCTTCCTGGCTTGCAGAGGTATTTCTTAATATATTTATTCATTTTAAGTCTCATTACATTTTGCTTTGGGACTTTTTAGAATTTTGCGTAAGAAGAAATCTGGCACTCTCCCTTCCTGATTAAAGCACATGAACATGCAGACCCATATTTCTCTCTAGTTCTAAAAGAAGTAAGAGAGATAGGATGTGTAGGATGTGTGAATCATTACAAGGTACTTTCTCATTAAATCAGATAAATGTGGAGAAAGGAAAGAGACTCTGTTTCACAGATGAGGAGGGAAAAGGGAGGAGGAAAAACAGTATCTTGCACAAAGATAGCCTCTCTATTCCAGCGAGTTTTCCTTCACTGTTGTCTTCATTTGTGATTGTCCTCAAAGCAAAGAAGTCCCCTCTAACAGACCTAGAAAAAAGAACACCATCCAGCAAGAGGTGCTTCTGTTTGCTCTCAAAGTTGCTGCATTACTTCCCTTGAGAATATAAGGTGTGTGAAAGCAGCACAAGAGTGCATCACCACTTGATGGCACCAAACAAAATTGAAAGACCCTTTGAAATAAATAAGGAAGGAACTCAGCTTTTCTGCATCATGTATAAGTAAGTAAGGCTTGCTGTAGCAGTACAGTACTCCATGAAGCACTCTCAGCATCTGTTAAACTTTTCCATTTTTCAGTTGCTTTCATGCAGCATGAGTACCTCAGCACTGTTGTAAATAATGAGCAATAGGGCTTCATGCAGGAACCTAGTAAATTGACAATGTATTCTTAGCCCAAGGTGCTGGCCAATTTGTGAGCAAGAGAGTATACTTGCTTGGCTGAAAATGTTCTGATTGCTTTGTACTGAGGCTCTACACTCCCTGTATCTCTTCCAAGTTATAATCATTTTGCAAGTACAAAGCAACTGTTGGTGAAATTTGAGTTTCTAGACTGCATCATTTGAACAACTTTTCAAAAATAAGGAGAGGTATAGACCACTGCATTATGTGCTGTTAGATTCAAAATGACCTTGATATTTCAGGACTTTCTTGTATTACAGATACTCCTCTTCTTGCTTCCCATGGGGGCGGATGTTCTCAGTTCAGTGACTGGAAGGATGACTGTATTGATTCTTTAGCCATTAACATTAAAGTGTACCAACAGAGCTTCCCTAATACTGTTAGAGTTGCTTCTGCTTGTCTTCTCTGAACACATTAAAGAATCTTGCACTTCCCAGGTTTTTATTAGTTCTCAGAAAAATGAGTTTCAGCATCAAGCATCTGCAAGAGAACCTTCTGGTTTTTCCATTAAATACACAGTAATTGCTAGAGGTCTCCTTTATTTAATTAATTCTGAATCCTCTGCTTTCTGTAGTTTTAACTCCCTTTTGTCTTTTCATCTGTCCCTGCATATATTACCTTGCTTAATTATATCCTGTTTTGTGGACAAAGCAAAGGAGGAAGATGTTAATGCTTGTCAAAATAATGAGCAACCTCCTCTTTTCCCTGATTCCATTTCAAGTACAAATGTCTGCCACAATATTTGGTTGGTTTGTGTACTTTAACTGTAAAAACAGACACTCTGTTGGTTTCTCTTCTTAACTAGATGCACAGTTTATCTCAACCTTTTATAGATCAGGAACAGTTAAAAATTGCAACATATTTGTTGTTTCTTTTTCACTTCCAATTCTACCCTATCATGGATTAATGGAAGCGTCTAGTGTTGGCGGATCTTGTACATGCATATATATTGCATTCTTGTACCAATCCCCTCTCTTCATTCCGATGCCATTGATTTGTAATTAATTGTTAGAGTTAACTAGAAAACTGCTTGGCTGAGAAGCTGTTTGTTTTTCATTTGCATAGCATCTAGTGCAGTGGAGACCTGGTCTGAGCATGAAGATCTTAATAGCCACATACATATATAGAGTAATTATATGTGAAAGATCCTGCTGTTCTCCATACACACACGCACACAAATCACTCCCAGCCCTACAAAGCTTGTGCAGATTTTTTTAAGACTTTTTATAACATGCCTCTGAATTTTGTGCATATTGATTCCAGCAATGAGTGTTGATTGAGGATCAGTTTCATTTCATTTCTAGACAGCATTCTAGATTGTTAGGCCTTTTGCTGTCCACGCACAATTTGACTTTGAAACTTAGAAGCTTTTCATCATTACAGTAAACTGTAGCAATCCCAAGGTGCAGGAGGTATTGGAATGCTCTCTCTCACTGTGATGTACTCAAGAGGATAAATAGAGCTCTGCAAAGAGTTAAATATTCAAACCCATTAAAAACCTTTGGTTGTGGCTTTTTGGGGTTTCTTTTTTATGTTGGTTGGATGATTGATTAATTTTTTAATACTTGAGATTGTATGAAAAGAAAGGCCTAAGTATTTGAGAGCATCAGTGTCATGTTTTTTGAGAGACAAGTCTGTTGTTTTCCCCTCGTGAAACAATATTAACCATTTAATGAAACCTTAAAATATGCTGGCAGCTTCACCACTGGGTGCTCGTGATCCTGTTTTAAGTGTCTGGTAAAACAGTCTGTAGCAATTACAAAATTTTTTCATCAAAATGTGATTAGATCCAAATTTCTGTAACTGATGTTTCCTGTAAGGATTATTGATACAGGACCTTATTGAAAGCATATGTATCTTCTTGTTGCTCCCAATATTTGAACTCCCGAGGGAAGAAAATGGAAAGCAATTACAGCAATGAAATGGATGCTTGTAATTTAATATTCAAAGCATGTGCTTTTTTTTTTTTCTCTATTAAATTGTAATTTAATGGAGAGATTTCATGTGCCAGTTACAAACCCATATATTTAGACTGTAGTTTTTTAGCTTCACTTTGGCACAGATGTCTTCCTCATTATGAAGTCTCTCTGGGCTGCAGTACTTTTCCAGGCTTGGTCATCTGTGTAGCCCTCAGCAACAGACAGGAGATTTACTGAGGGGGAAAGAGAGTTGGTGGCCACGTTAATCTGATAAACGTTCTGGAAAGCATGCTCACTCAGATGGAAGAGTCAACCCTCCCTCTAAATGGTGCTGCAGCTTGGCTTGGGGCTGCAAGCATCTGCACATGAGCACAGCTCAGTCACTGGCATTTTCTACGGGAAGTGGCAGTCGCTTCTGTGCTGAGGACTGAGCTCATTTCTCATGCATACAAATTGAATTGAGAAAGATTGCATGCATCTCTTCACACCTGGGTGTGAAATTCAGCCCAGGACCAAGGCAGCAGCTTCTAACTCTGGACTCTTAATTGGTGTTTGAGTGTTTGCCAAAGTTAAAGCTCTGTGTGCTCTTTGTCACCAGTTTGCCAAATACAGAGCAAAATGCATTTTTCTGAATAAGATGAAATAAAAGACACTGAACCTAAGTATTCAATTTTACAAATTGGTCAAGCACTGGAATAGGTTGCCTGGGAAGACTGCTGAAGCCATGACATGAGGTGTTTCAGTGTAGGTTAAACCAGTGCAGAGGGGCAGGGAAGGGCTTTCCAGCAGTTTCCCCTTGCATGAGGTTTGCCTCACTGATGAAGATTTCTAAGCCAAATGGAGCATGCAGCAGCCCAGGGATGACCTGGGCTGAGGCATAATGAATTCTTAAGTGGTGAAGTGAGGCATGACTTAGAGAAGGTGGGAGTAACCAGATTACACAAGCTTCAAAGTTTCAGACTCAGTTATATTTTGATGTAATTTTGCTGTTTGCTGTTAGTCATGTTTCCTTGACAAGATCAACAACAATATGATGCTATAGAATCACAAGGACAAGGTTAAAAAAATATTACAGTATTTATAGCAATCTCAGTTGACCTTCATATATAGCCAAGTTTTTATTTTATGGTATTCATCGTTTCAGGGGAAAAGGCAGTAGGCTTTCTGAAAAGCGAGAAATTTAAAGTATGCATTTGTGAAAAGGCCAGATTCCCCTTTGTACATACTATTAGTTTGTCAAAGTTTTGTTTCTCTTACTTGAAAGGGCTATCTGGAGCTCTTTAGAGAGCAATGATTGACTGCAAAGGCAAACACAGAGATATTTATATCTTAATTCCTGAATGGTGGAGTTTTGAAACTCACAGTTTTTCGATTACAGAATTTGTTTCTGAGATAACAGTCATATTGTCACCTGAACTATTTATGATCCTTTAGGTTTCGGCATAGTCCAAATTGCTGGTACTTGAGAGACTGGACCATTCACAGCTGGATCAGACAGTGTTTCAAATATGGTGCTCAAGACAAAGCCTTATACACATTAAAAAACAAGGTAAGTTTTACCAAGGAAAAGCCATGAAGATATTTGATCATCTTTTTGAGACCAATGTGACTGGGCTGGAATTCCTGTTACAGCCAGGTCCTGTAGACTGTGCTTTTAAGTTCAGACATTTCTTTGTCAAAAATTAATGTTCTGCTTGAATTCTAGCTTTAACTTTGTAGCACATTTGAATACACTTCTTTACCAGGAAGCTTTTTATTTTTAAATAGCGTTGGTGTCCAAAACATGCTAGATGGAGGAGAGGCATAAAAACATGACAGGCCATGCCATTCCTGATCCCAAAGGTTCACATGAAATGCCAAAACAAGTCCAGTGCATCGGAAGTTGGAAGGCCAACATCACAGGAGGCATGCTAATCTCATAGTGTTGCTTACCTGTACATTGCAGCAGTGTGGAGTGCCGTGGTTCTGTCTTTCTAATACCTCTAGCACTGTGCTTGGGAAGATTTAAACAGCACATTTGCACACTGAACTTTTTTGTTCTTCTCTTCAGGTTCAGTATGGAATTTTTCCAGATAATTTTACATTCAATATTATGTTGGATTATTTTATAAAGCAGAAAAAATATGAAGGTAAGAAAGTATGTACCAATGCTGCGTCCTGCGATATATGCTCTTACATTTGCAGAGCCTTTCTTTGAATTAAAAACTTTTAGCCATATTTTTTCTGAAGTCATGGTAAAACATGCCTTTTCCTTCCTTCAAACTATTTTTTTGCATTTTTGTATCTCATTTTTGTTCATTTTTTTATTCATTATGTAATTTTGAAACATGTACAGTTCATAATGTCTACTGTTATTAATCCTGTTCCAAATGTAAACCATCTTCCTCAGTTTTTACACGTCTGAGTTACGTGTTAAGGGCATCATAGGAGTTATTAGTGACAATTAATTAGAGTGTTACCAGAATCGAAGTGCCTGTTGGTAGCGTTCATCTTTCATACATTTAGCTGTTCAAAAAGCTGTGTATCTAAACTTTGTCTAGGCTTTTTGTCTGTCACTGGAGCAAGCCAGATACGCTGAATTGTCATGTCGGGAGTACCTTTCACTGCTGACTGTTTAAACATTGAGATGAATTATCCTCTTGTTTAGTGACAGATATTTAAGATTTCAATTTCACTTCAGGTTTTCTAGTACTGTAAACTTAGAGTAAGCTTTCCATTGCATATAGCTCTTTTAAAGCAAACAACAGAAAGGAACAACAGCTTTTATCCTGAAAGTTTTCTAAGTGGCAAATCAGTACATGTATTTATTTTATTTTTGAGACACACCCCCATTTTTGAATTCCCCCTTATTTCATCCATACTTCCTTCCTGTGCGAGGCTCAAGGCCTTTTGTTTAACAAACTGTCCTTTCTGACAGGGAGTGTCACTGAACTCCCTGTGGACCTCTTCCAGAGCGTTGTTTCCTGAATACAGAGACTGCTGTGGGTGATCTGTGACAACATTTCTACTCCTTTGTACTCGCCTGTCACCCTAAGGGTTGTGAAGTTAAACCAGTCTTCTCTTGTTTGTAATCAAAACACAGGAACAGAGAAACAACCTTTGGTTTTTTCTAAGTGTTAATAATTGAAGAGCTGGGCAAAGAAGAGCCAGTTGAAGAGTGAAGAGCTAAGATGATTTTGAGAGCTCTTTTGCCGTAGTTTCATGCTATTCAACCCATTCTTTCTCCTTGCAGTGTTGTTGAGTAACTCGAATAAGACTAATTCTGTAGTTGTATTCTAGTTGTAAGAAACGTTTAGCTTTCTCCGTAAATATTTCAAAGCATAATATGGCAATAAAGCGTGAGTGAACATGAGAGGGTGCAAAAGGGAGCTATGTACTGGGAGCTGTGCTGAATGTATATTTTTTTTTCCTCCATAGATGCTATGTCAGTAGTAACAGAGATCATGCTTCAAGAAAGTTTTGACGAATTATCAACACAGCTTCTTTCTCTCTATGTTTTATACCAGTACCTGGCAACCAAATCTGAACATACGGTAAGCTGACCACACTTGAAATGATACACAAAGCCTCTGCTTCTAAGTGTTGTAGTGCAGTGAGTTGGGCACTTAGTCATGAATATATTTTATTTCCCATAAGTTTACCTGGAAAAAATAAATACTCCATTCTTAAAATGTTTTTTACAAAAGAAAGAAAGGTAAAAAGAAACAATGAAGTATGAAAGTCATCAAATTACTTTGCTCCTTTCTCTGAAAGAGAAGGTGTGTTGGGATTTTCAGATGTAATGTATGCCCATTTGTAGGATATGAAATGGTATTTCAGTTCAAAGAGGACTCTATCAATTACTACAAAATAACTCTGTTGCCTGTGGTGTAGGAGACCCTGTTAAGCTGAGCATTACTCATCATTAGAGCTTGAAAATGGTGGTTTTGTAGAATTATAACGCATTTTCGCTAGGTTTTTTGGTATCCCATTTGGCTTTGGGTGTATTGTGACTTATATGTATGTTTTAAAACTGAATTCATTACACATCTCCTGCCTCATAGCTCTGGGATTTTATCACAGCTTGCTTGCTTAAGGCCAGCATGACAGTTTGGGGTCTTGGAAGTGGCATTATTCTACTTTTGCAGAAGGGGCCCAGTCAGCAGAGGCCTCTGCCATGCCAGTCACTTCTAGGGAGCTACTTTTCATGTAGTTTGGCATAAGCATTCAACAGCATGTTTTCATCCATAAGGAAAATGCTCGAAGCCTCCATTTGTCTTACATGAAGCATCTTCTAAAATGTGTATTACAGGTGCCTTAAGGTTTTACCCAACTGGGTTGTAATTTCAGCTTTCACCAAAGAAAAGAGATGGGCATTTGCGCTGTTGGATATTCTCCTTCATTCCCCGGAAATCAAGTGTGTTTGGTCACTGGTATATGAAAAGTGGAGGAATGAAAATCTGATTTTTCCATTGTGTTTGATTTAGAAAGTGGGGGTAGACAGAGTAAGCAGAAGTGCTTGGCTACTGCTGAAAATCCCATTCTCTTTTCTCAAGGTGCAAGACAGGTCAGTCAGTGTCCTGTTGCAGATAGGCTCTTTACTCTAGCTTGGGGTCCAGCAGCCTGATGAAATATTTTTAAGTTTTGAGAATTATATTTTGGGCAATCTGACTGTATAAGTCATTAGTGTGTATTGCAGTGGTGATAGGGTGCTTTCATTTATCTGCCGTTCTACATACCACTGGCTGGTTTTGGCTCTCCCCAGAAAGTTTACTTTTTGACTGTTGTGAATAATCAGTATGATTGCTGCCTTCCACTACAAGGGTGTTAACGTAAAGTTCTTGCAGTTTCTCTGGGTCCTGGAGCTAAGTGTGTTAGATCCAAATGGAACCCAGGCTGCTACAAGCCCTGTTTTTTGGGTGGCATCTGCTTTTCTTGTAACATTCACCTGGAGTGCTGAAGTCATCACAAAGCAGCCCTGTTTCCTTGTATCCGTTTTCTGAGTCTGGCAAATACCTTGCCTGGCTGTCAGGTGGTGGTATTTTGTGTCATCGGATAACATGCAAATTCTTGTAGCAGCTGAATGGAGATACACAAAAAAATGTCATACCTTGAAAAGACATTTCCAACTAGTGTAATAAACCAGAAAGCGTGCTTCAAGGAATTTTTTCAGAAAGTTTCTTCCCTTCACCAGGGGTATTTCTTTCAGTTCTTAAGGTAATCAGTAAGACAAATACCCTGTCACAAAACCCGTGTGTTAACAGAATCAGACTTCCTCCAATCTGTTGCCTTTTATAGCTCCCTTTTCCTCATTTTCTTAGCTGTGGGAGTTATTCACCTACTTTCATTCGCAATAAGACTCCTTTGACTTGCTTCTCTGGTCATGAAAAATGCACCATACTATCCCATAGCTAATGAAAATTCACACTACTCGTGTGGTTTCAATATATTTACTGATACAGTGCCCCTCTCTAGCCATCACTGATGGTCTGGCTCAGACAGCCGGTACATCTCTCTAGTTGGAGAAACAGCTGTACTTTTAATCCTGTGGCATAGAGGAGTCTTGGTAAGTTGCACATGCTCTTTTCACAGAACAGATTTTGCACTCCAAGCAGGCATTAGCTGCATATTCTTCTCTCAGCATTTTCATTTTCTAGTGAGGGATAGTGGAGTGTGCAACTTGGCACATACTTTAAAGAAAAGGCCTCTCTAGTACAGAAGCCATGTAATACTTTTCTTCAGCAGTGTTAGCCTGAAACAAGTGGTAGGACATACAGGACAGAGACAGAGCTTGGCCAGTGTAAATCAGTGTAACCCGCTGTCCTGAAGGAAATGCATTGGTTGACTTCCATGCGAAACCTCAACCACTCACATTTTAGTCTTCTGGAAAGAGAGGTGTTCCGCAGTATAATGTCTACTCTCCCTGTAACTGAACATTGGACATATTTAATGATTCTTTTCTTTATTACTAAGACATCTGGTGAAAGCCACATGCTGCCTTTGACTGCTGCCATTTTATGTTGTTTGTTTCTGTTAAGGAATGCTTACTTAGTTTGCATTATTTGCAGTGGGAAGAGGAGAGAAATCTTGGAGCATCGCTAGTGCTTACGGGTCTAAAGCAAAGTAGCACTGTGGGTTTTAGCTCCCAGCTGTATGGCTATGCATTCCTTGGTAAGTTTCATCTCCCTCAGTCGTCTTTCCCTCTTGTCTTCAGTGGCTGAATTAAATTGCCATATTTGCTTTATTAAAATGTAATCAAGGAGAACACCAAGGAAAAAAAGATAGTGGAAGGACAATTCCAGAGTTATGAGTGAATCTGTTTTGTAAGCTTGGAGGGTAGTACTGATTTGAATGGTATTCCCTTCATCATACAACTTCAGAACCAATTTTAGGGCTCCCTACAGGTTTGGATTGGCAGCTGAAAGAAAGAGGACATTCTTAAAGAATATAGGATTGGTTTGTTTGTTGACCAATAGATTTTTAAAAATACCTCAAAAGGACAGATTTCCATGACACAAATTTAAAGTTATGGACAATAGACTATTTTTCTAGTTATTAAGTTATTAAAATAATCTTTAAACCTTAGGAAGTTGAGAGAGCACAGCCTGAAAAACACTATTTTAGAACATGTACTACTCCCTGTATAGTTAATGTTTGGGTGGATAGCAGTGCCTTTATCTGTTAAGGAGTCTTCACTGCTAATGACTTGCTGTATTATTAAGGAAAAGTTACATCAGAACGTATTCAGAATTGGAGGGAAGGGGAATGGGCAAATAATTCTTGAATTTCGTCTAAATCTTTAGGGGAATGTAGTGCAGGTAGGTTTCTCCGCAAAATTACTATTTACTAGAAAGAAATTAATTAATTTACAATTTATTGGAAACTGTTGTTCTCTTAGTGCATTATTGAGGGTAAAAGTGGATTTGTTCTTAAAAATGTGGCTTCAAAATATGATGTGTAGTGGCAGAGTTAGGATGTTGATCCATGTTTATCCAGACTGAAACAAAAAACCAGATTTTCAGTCTCAAAGGGGGATAAATGTGACAACTAATTTGAACGCAGGATTTTCCACAGAGCTGTAGTTTGTAGTCAAGTAGAGATCCTGATACAAATAGGGACTTTGCTGTCCGGTTGGCATTCAGCTTGGGCAGTTTTTATGTCATATAGATTGGCTGAGTAGTGGCTGTATTTCAAAGATGCTCTTCACTCTTATCTGTGAGCAGTAGTGCTTGTTTCATGACATTGACATTCAGTAGATCAAAAGCTATTTACTATTATGTCATATATTCCAAAGTCTTGCCAACACTAATGGAACCAACCTCTGAGACAGTGAAAGATGTCTGTGGGCACAGAGTAGCCTCAAGCACCTCAGCTATTTTAGTTTAGCCATGGTCCATAGACTTCATCTGTGCTCTTATTACCTTGCTTTTCCTAAACTGTTCTCTTCCACGTAAAGAAGAGTAAAGTGTGTTTCATAGTTTTGTGTTGTTATAGCCAGAGTGCAAATGAGATTGAGAGCTTGGACACAACTCCTATAAGCTGCACTTGAAATGGTATTATTTGTTAGATCAACAATGACAAAATTGAAGCTGTAGAGTGACAATCATTGTAAATTGCATTAACTGCAATGTGATGTGCGTTTCCTCTGTTATGTAAAGAGTTTCGTGTTCTCTAATAATTACTGTCAGAAGAAAAGCCACATTGTCAGTGGTACAGTACATCACAGGTCCTGCTAAAGTCAGTGAACACCTTGTTGCACAGATTGTCCTAAATCAAGAACTAAAATTTCATTTTGGGAGGGCTCCCATACTTTCTTTCAGGAAGCTCCAGCAGAAACAGGGAACTATATACTTAGCCAGAGCACATGCTGCAATATGTAAGTAAGCCTAAAGGCCACAGAGTTGAACCCAGACAATCAGATTTAGTGCACATATGCTCCACAGTCAGTCCCTGAAAGGTAAGGAGACATGTGTCTGAGATCTTCAGACGTCCTTCTCAGAGCTGCCATTACAAAGCCAGACAACCAGAAAACCTGTCCACTTAGTCTTATTTCCATCTGGACAAAATTTCTAGATGAGATGGAATGGTGAGGAGTGGGAAATGAGCATATAATAACCGTGAAGTTGAGCAAAAAGAAGTAATAGCAGTTCTATTAGAGCAACTTTGTAGAAGTGTGTTGTTTCTACCATAGAAGCCAAAACACTTGTTGTCACATCTGAAAACCATATGGATTCTGTTAAGACTCAAATGTTGAAGTAGTAACACTGAAGTATGTTTTTGTTACAGGAAAAGTGGAGTTGAATAAGGGACTAAGAGCTGTATACAATCTAATGCCACTGATGTGGACTCCTGGATATTTGAATAGAGCCTTGCAAGTGATGGAGAATGTGTCTTCCTTGTCAGGAGACAGCAAAATCAGCAAAGAAGCTGTAAGTACAAAGGATATAACCTACTAAACAAAGAGAATTTCGTATAAGTCAAATCCAGTAAAACCTGTGAATTCTGTGCCTTGTTAATGAGAAGATGCCCAGCCAACTTCAGAGACCTTTGAAAGACAGGAGAAGTAATGTTTAGAACAGAATCCCTGCTTCAGTTGATGAGTCAGTGATAATGTCTACTGGCATGTCCTTGGCAATGACTGTGTGTTATTGCCGCAGACCATTTAAGTATGTTTTCTAAGCTGCCCCCTCCCTATAGAAACACCTGGGTCTGTGTCGCAGGGAGGATGTGTCTGTGGGGATGGGAAGACACATTTGTTTCTCAAGTATTTTAACTCAGAGACATATTTCTTAGCAGTGAGGTTGAAATACCACATCTTCTTACTCTCAAGGTGAATTGTTCTTATTTCTGTGTCCTCTGAGATTATATCCTGAGTGGTACTGGTCCAAAAAGACAACAGAGTGATTTCCAGAAGGTTTGTACTGCCCTCAGTTTGGGAGGATGGATAGATTCAGTTCATTTATGAAGTCAACACTAAGGAGCTGGAGCCTTAGAAATGCTGTAGGGGCATAAGGCTGATCCTGGACTCAGACAGTTTAGCAGTAACATAGGAAACCACCACAACATGGGCTGGAGCATAGACACAGTGCTGAGATCTCGCCTCCTCTTCTTAGTACATTTTCCTGAAGGTGTCCTTGGTGATGGTACCCTCCCTTTAGCTCATCAGTACTAGGCTTGCCATCTCCCTTGACAAACAAAAGGCCAGGGCACTGCTCAGCTATTGCTCCAATTTCTGAAGCTTCTCTGCAGTACACGACAGTACAAGGATGGGTCACATCTGCAACTTTCACCATTTTGAGTTACTTCTTTCAGTATATAGTTTTGGAGTTATCTTTCTTAGTCCAAGTCTAAAGAATTCAACCTAATACACTAAAGCAAATATTTTTTTTCTACTTACAAACTCTAAACAAATTAAGAACTCATAGTTACTTGAATACGTGACAGTTGTGTTACTTATATTGTATCTGCAAACTGTATATGCTTACCATGACAAATGATGTTGTTCAGATTGATGCCCTGGAGACCATTTTGAAGTCTGTCCTTGAAGCCAAACCTGATCCAGAATCTGGTGAAGAAGTCAAAGGATTACAGCAGAAGTCACAGTGTGCAGATTTAGAAGAAACAGAGAAGTCTAAAGCACCTGAATACTACAATCGATTCAAAGTAAGAGAATTTCATATATTTAAACATTCTAAGTGGTAGTAGATCTCTCTAATACATACTAGAAAATTGATATGCTGATAGACTGACACCCCTGCAGTGCATCAGGAGTCCTACTTGACATTTTTGAAACTGATGTCACCTTACATTTTCACTTCTTCAAACAGGAAGCATCAGCCTACCAAGATGTAAATGCTCAAGGCCATTCGTCTTTTGTCTGTCTGCTGGGATTTAATCTTCACTTTTCATACATCAAAATGATAAATCCTGTTCATGATAATTCCTGTTCACAGAACTGTTATGTCATTCGAGACCCATTATCTGACCTTGTGTGGGCTCTTGCTTATTAGAATAAATTATAATAGGCATGAGATCATCCTGAATTTATTGTCCTTTTGTGTATGTTATAATTATGTAGAAGTGTTGCATCCTGTACTTTCAGTCTGGAGAATTAAGTCAGGCTATATCACCTCTTTTTTATCTTCAGATTGTCATGTCAGTGTAACAGTAAGAAAAACAGCTGTTCATTAGGGCATATCTATATAACAAGTGCATTTTATTTGGTCATCTTAGAACTATATAATGAGCTCATTTTATTTTATCATCTCTGGTTTGTACTGTGGTAAAAATCAAATACCCAAGGTTGAAACTCATCTGATTTATAGTTTCAGGAGCAGTCCTCATTTTATAGCCTAGCAGTTTCCCCTGTTACTGTCACCTGTACAGCTATGACCTTGGACACTTGTTCTGGATACAGACTGTTCTGAAGAAATTTCAGAAGTTAAAAGACCAGGATCCTGTGTTTTCATCTCAAACACACAGACTTTTTCTTTCTTTAATTTTTATTTATGAAACTTTGCCACTAATCTTTTGATATTAAACATGCCTTGTAGGCAGTTAGAATTTTTTAATTAACATATTTGGGAATCAGAGGGTGCTCAGCATGTGATAATTAATACCTGGATAAATTACAGTGAATTAGGTAAACGCAAGTGCCCTTTGAAGGAGGGAGCGAGACGTTTTTATGTGTCTCTCATTGTCTAGTCTTGAAGAAAATAATGCAAAATGCTCAGAATGAGGCTGAAATATCAAATTGGGGGCAGACTAGTGCCAAGAGGGTAGTTTTCTTCTCACTTCAACCTTTCCACAAGTTCCATAATTAATCTACTTTCAGGCATTCCCTGTTGTGGCAGTGAGTGCCCTGACTTTGAGCCAAAAAACTAGTCCCAATGCTTAACTGTTAAGATGTCATCAGGAAAGTCTGCATATGAGAAAGACATGGCCCTCATGTGAAGACTGGCATCCAACAGTAATTATATGTCAATAAGCCACAATTTCAGGTTGTCTGAATGAGAAGAGGAGCTACTGAGTCAGAATGTCATTCAGCCAAGCCTGAAAGAGTTCTCAGACTCTGCTCTCAAATCTATTTAAGCCAGCAGTAGTCACTCACCCCAGCTAAGCCCTGGGACACTTAGAGGTGTAGTTCACAGGGCAGAGTAGTGAACTAGAAATCCATACAAGTGTGAGGGAAGGTGGCAGCTCTGAAGCAATCTGGTGATGTGTGCATTCACAGCTACTGTCCCAGCACAGATCATCAGCCCCTTCTGTGTAATTCTAGCACAGGGTTTGCATTTCTGGTGCTCAAGACAATTTGGTTGCACTTCATCCAGCCCTGCATTAGCCAGCGTGTTCCAGTCTTTCTCCCTGAGCTCAAAACCAATTGCTTCTGCTTCCTCCATGCCCAGTTCTCTTTCACAAATGATACACTTCAGAATGCAAGGAAAATCATATGTATATACTCCAGACATACACATACTCCTCCATGGTATTCCATGGAATGGACTCAGTGTCTCATACCAACCTTCAGAATAGCCATTTGTGGAAGTACCTGAAAAAGCCATGGTAGCCTAACAGATATGGATACATGTCCTTCACTTTCACTAAAACAAGCAGAACTTAAGGGCATTTGGCTCTTTCCAGATAAAGCCTTCAGAGCTGTAATCTAGACTCTGACACTGTCATTTGTGTTGTAATTACCTGTTTTCAGATCCCGTATGCTGAGACTCACTACTCAGTACAGTGTTCCTCAGGCAATTCCTTCCATCTGTGTCAATGATCAGTGGGCAAACATTTCATCACATGACTGCGGTGACTGCCTTCTCTAACTGTCTGCATGCAGAGCCCTGGAGAGTGCTTATAAAAATCACTGATTTAGCCACTAAAAATGTGCCCTTTTGGTACCTGGAGGACATACAGCCTGCTGCTTTTCTAGATGAGTTTTTCTAATGTATTACAGAAGAATGGGGAATATTACAGGCTTAGGAGACAAGATCTGCTAGTTTCCAGTTTGTTGCCTTTCTGTAGTTCAATTTCATACTGTTTAAGTTTAGAGCATAAAGACCCTTTTCAGCACATCCTTGGTAGAGTTTAATAGTAAGAGTCTGAAGTATCTAAACCAGTTATATTTAAACTGCATATCTAATCTGTAAACATGAGCATAGTTGTCAACTTCCTTCCCCAAACCCAAACTGTATCTCCTCAGTTTTCTCACTGATGCCTTGTATACTTCACTGATAGCTCAGACAAAATAGAGACTAATACCCCTAAATAAGTTTATTTGATTTTAATCCATTAGCTTTGAAGACACTGGCTTCATTTTCGTTCTGTATCATAAAATCAAAAAGCAGACAGAGCCAAATACTCAAGCCCCTCAGACCTGCATATCTAGCATTTTAAAGAGTCTTCAGTCTGTTCTCTGTCCAGTTTAAACCTTCAAGGGCCTGATAAAATACAACAAAACCTGCAGTTGTGCTGGCTAAGGGAGCAAGAAGTGGAGAGGTCTCAGAAGGGACATGATAGTTTCCTGCCTAAGGACAAGGCAGAACCTCCAGCCAGGAGTTGAGAGGAAGTGCCTTTGCAGATTATTGCCAGTGTGAGCTTGAGTGGACCAGCAGCACAGTGCATAAGCTGTCAGTGGTAACTGGCAGTCTGGATATCTGCATAGCTCTAGAATTGCTGTTTTGTTTGGAGGTGAATGATTCCCACACGTTTCCATTATTCTGCAATGCAAAACAAGAAGTTAAATACAAATGAAAGAAGTGTGGAAGTACCTTTCTTTAGAACGTATACTTACTTTAAACATTTCTGCAAGTAAAAGAACTTCTGCTCAGTAAAAGAACAATCGTGAAAATATGTTTCTAATGAGTGGACAAGGGATAAATAGTCTTCCAGTGCTATGTCATCTCCTTTTTGGTTGTGCATCTTGACTTTTAGGGCAATTAATCAGTGTGTTAGTGAGCCATTAGGCTAAAAAATCCAGAAAGCCAGAAACAGTATCACTGGATGATTCATCATCTTAAATGAATTAACATTTTTATGCTGCATGAAGTCTAGATAAGTGAAGCCCAAAAAAGCAAAACTGCAGTTTCTTACTGAGTTGCTTTGCGTTACTTTGCTCTTAGTTTCAGTGTAGAATATGCCTGGAAAAATATCCCTTGCTTTAACAGTGTTGCATAGGCTGTGTAAGTGTAGTCACCCCTTGGATCACAGTGTCTTGGGAAGAAAAGCCATGGGAGTTACTTAGTATGCTGTTAGAACATTTAAAGTGACATTCATCTGTTGAGAGGAATGCTAATACAGGCAGTGTGGACCAAATAATTTGACTGGTTTTGAAGTAAGACACAAAACCAAACTGTTTAGATTATATTTATTGTGGTTGACTGGTCAGCTGATCTTTGATAGTACCAAGTAACTGACCTTGCAAAAGAAGAGAATTTCAGTGGTAAATGAAACTTCGTTGGTTCAGTTTTGTTGCTCAAAAACTATTCTTGAGATCAGCATTTAAAGAAATGATACCAATTACCACAGTTCAAACACTTTGCTGTGGTAGTTACCTGGCCTGTATAGCCAGGCCATAATAATAACAATGCTGCAAACATTGATGTATTGGTTATAGGAAAGTGTTTTGTGGCTGATTATTTTGTTGTGATTGACTGGCTCTCTCCTTAACACTCCCTACCAAATCTCTTTTTGTGACAGGAGCTGTACTCCAAGTTGCATTCACTTGGCAAGGTTGAATCTGAAAGCTTGTTAAACCTGACCACCCAACTTGTCAAGGAAAAGCTGCCAGCGTGTGAAGTGGAAGATATTGCAAAACATGAGCAGAAGCTAAAGGAGTGGGAAGAAGAACAAGTACTTCTCATTGAGAGAGAAAGAGAATTGAGGGAAAAGGCTAAGCAGGAAATGGAAGCTAGGAAACTAGCTAAAGCATCTGCTTAGTACTGGAACTAAGAATGCAGTGGTATGCATTCCTCTGTCAGTGAACAGAAGTGCTCACCATTATTAATATTTCACTTCAGTCATGCTGCAAATGTGACCATATGTGACTGCTATATGCAAATTAAGCATCCTGTTTTGCCTCATTCCTGAAATAAAGCACATGTGGTTTAGAAATCTTCATCCTATATATGATGTGTTTTCCTCCTACTATCAGCCAGTCAAGGGATGGGATAGAGACAACACAAAGAAGCAAAGGCAGAAGGAGTAGCTTGCCTGTGATGAAGGGTCTAGAGAGTGGAAGGAACAAAAGAAGAGAGAAGAATTTCAAAGACAAGTTATTTCAGTAGGGGTTTCTCACAGGAAAGAATGCCTTTGCTACTCTGAACTTCGAACACTAAGAGGATTAACATATATTGATTGCTTTTTTTCTTTTTCCCAACCCATTTGGAAAATTCATGCACCGAGTTGGAAGCCTAACTTCAGGCTATTTTCAAAACTACTCTTGAAGAGTTTCAGCCTAGTGAGTTAGCACTTGTACATGCATTTAGATGTGCCTTTCCTGCAAGGTTGTTAAAATTTTCTGACTTTGCTAGTGCTGCTTTGCTCCATTTCTAAGGTCCCTAGAGAAACACACACAATCACCTCAGCACACACCAAGGAACTTCATATTGCAGTGCAGTTTCCTTTTATATTCTGGGCACTGTTTCAGGGGGTTTTGACATAATTCCTTTCACAGTCCCATGCCCCATTCTTCAGATTGGTAAAACAATGCAGCTATTCACAAGAGCATGAGGAAATGGCAGAGAAGGAAAGGATCACAGTGCATTGGTTGTGCTGCATCAGCATCCATCCCTGCATCCATTCCCTGTCATCAGTGAATCTCATCAGCTGCAGCCAGCAACTTTAAGCAGTGCATGGCGGGACAAGGTCCTTTATAACAGTGAGACCTGAGTAACAGCCCTGCTGTAATTGCAGCTTGGTATGGCAACAGCACTGTTGCCTCACTGTACTTTACCACAGGGTCTAATAAGCATTTCCAGTTTTACTGTACATCTGTCTAGTTTTACAGTGATAAAACTTGCTTCACAAACCTACTTTAAATACAGTGAGAACATGCTGCAAATCCATGAATTTAGGTGTAGGAAAGCATCCATATACACCAGATACTTTCATTACTCCAAGCAAACACACTCAGAATCCAACTGCTGTTTCACATTCAAGAATTTGGCAACTTGGTACTAAGATCCTTCACCCATCTTGTTAGCAAGTACTATAGTTTCTCCCCTACTGCAGTAAGAGTGCTGTTTCCAGACAAGTAAGTGAGTGATAGAGTACCTTGACCAGCTGTGGATATCCCTGGGTAACTTTGAGAAAATTGTCCTGAAATTTTTTTTCCTCTTTCTTGGTCTAAGTGCTTTCTGATTACTAGGAGAAATTAGGGAGCCTAAAGGGAGAGTAGAAGGCCAAACACACTCTGAGAACAATTTCCTTAAAGCTGGTGCCAGTAGAGAATGTAGTGTCCCATCCCTGACCACATGTGTCAGTTCTTCAGTATCAGAACGTGAGTTGTAACTCCAAAGGTTCACAGTCACTCCTGCATCCAAATTTGTCTATGAGGTTCTCTGTACAGGCATTACCTTTTGGGATCTTCTCTACACCACAACAGCTCTAAGACCCTCCTTGCTGACATGGTCTCTAGCCAGTGTAGCAGCTGATCCTGTTGTTTGTGAGACACTCTTCTGGCTAGGCCAGAACAGGTAGGGACATACTTCTCCACGATTCTCCATGGCCTCTGCTTCTTGGCAGCAGAAGGAACCTGTTTCTGGCCCAGCCTCCACCGTCCCTTGCCCTGCTGGTAGATCTGCTAGGCTGTTAATGCTAATTGAGCTCCAGCAAGCTGCCAGCTGCCGTGTCCCTGCTGTCTCACAGAGTACACTTCACTTCCCCCACAACTAACCCCCCTTTCCATTTCTTAAGGCTTAACTGTTACAGCAATAGGAGAAAAAAAAAAAACCCATGAGCTCTGAGTGGCCTGTTAATGAATGTTTCAGGTTGCCTTCTTGTTTTACTCCAAGCACTGTGGGTTGGAATGCTCTGACCCCAGTTCAAAGCATGAACTTAAAAGAGTATAGATACAACCTTTCTCTGTGTTTCCCCAATCTCCTCTCATATCCCCCTCTGCCCTTGGGAGAAGAGGATTTCCTTGTCAAATGTTTTGCAGGCTGCAAAGCAGATTCCTGGGGCCAGATGAAGGACACCAAATGCAAGACTTGCAGCAGACTGTTTGTGACTTAAGAAGCCAAATTTTTTGCCAAGCCCTTTCATTTATCTGTCCCCTTGGTTTTACCCTGAGTGAGAAACCACTTTGGACATTTCTGCCAGTTGGACCAGCTGCACACCAGCACCTCTCTTCTCCTCATGCCCCAGCCAAGTATTTCTTTATGGTCCAGTAGCTACTATCTTGGTCTTCCCCACCCCAGGTTTCATCATGGTCTCAACAGCAACCGGTTTCTAATGTTCTGTTTAGCCAAACTGTTTTCACACCTAGCAAATCCTCACATTTCAACAAGTGTACCTGCACCCCCTTGAATTCTCCAGCAATCCTTGTTGCTGCTTCCTCTTTTGATCTCACCCCTAATCCCTTTCAAGTTCCTCTTATATATCACCTCTCATTTATTCTCCCTCTTCAAGGGGTTGGACACCGCTGAGTCTCAAGAGGCTGGAAACATGAATCAGCAATTGAAGCTTGAGGGAAGGGAGGAAGGTACTTTCTGATGCTTTCTCCAACCTCCTGGTTTTGAGCAGGATCAACAATGAGACAAATTGTGAGAGAGAAATTCAGAGACCAGTTCTGTTAAGCCATGTGCTCATCTTCCTAAGGAAGACGTGGACAATAGCTGTCTACCAAACACAGTAGTAGGAAGAATCAACAGAATACCAAGTAACGTGGCTTGACTTACCTGCTTTTCTCCTTCCCAGTCCAGGAAAGCTAAGATAGATTTGCCTATTTGCCCCCCTTGCACGAGTCATGTTGCACACACAACCTGTTTTTTATCTGTCCAGATGCCTATGACTGTGTGTGCAACTGCTGCGTTAGCCGTCACCTGCTGTGGTGCAGCTGTCCATATTTAGAAGGAGGGCAGAGAAGTCATGCAGCCACTTCTGATCTGCTGCTGCTTAAATGTGAGCTCTGATGCTAAAGAAAGAACGTGAATGTGTATATACAGTTACATAAAAAGTACTTTTGTGCTCTACAAACACAAAAAGCTCTGAGTTCATACAGTGCTACTCCCTGGTACTTTATTTGATGCAACCTCACAACCCAGTAAGTACTTCCTCACTAGGACACTCTCAAGCTTTTTGAAATGCTTCTGGTTCTTGCTGTACTGTTTCAGACAGCTGTCTAGACCTTTCTGTATGTGAGTGGAACTGACTGAATATTTCCTGGGGGGAACAGACCAAAATCTTTCTTAGTAGTAACACAATCTCATTTTTTTGGATCACCTCGCACTGAAACGTTCCTTCACATCTTATTTTCATTTGGCTACGGATGTGATTTGGATTAAAGCTATTGCTGTTTCTACCTTGTCAGTGTATTTCTAAATCACAGGAGTGCATCTTTCTTCATGCAAGTTTTTAAATAATTTTCCTACTCATTGTCCTGGTGTCTGTGTAGCTAAAGGCAGGGGAAAATCTCCTATTGCTCTAAGAAATACGTTGGCAAACATAGTCCCTGAGCTGTGACAAGCAGCCCAAACAATACCTGACTGCAGTAACATGTGGTACAGCATTGCCAGACTTGCACATGCCGGTGTTAACAGCTCTCCTGTGTTTTCCCAAATGTGGGAGAGACCCTTGAACAATAATAGCCAAAAGGAAAGGAAACCAGTACAAATGCAAAGCCTGCTTGGTATGCTAGTAAGAATTTGGCTGCTCTTAGGAGAAAAAACCCCCCAAAAACAACAACAAAAAACCAAAACCAACAACAACAACAAAAAAACCCCAAAAACCAAAAAACAACCCAAACAAACAAAAAAGCAAAACAAACCCACCCCAAAAAACCCGCAGCACTTTGAAGGTTTAAGCTCTTTTTAAATCAGAAAACAGCATCCCAATTCAAATCCATGGGATACCAAACATGCTGCTGCTGAGGCTAGCAAATATGTAACTTTTCCTCCCCACAAGTGTTACTGGCAGAACACTTCCAGCAAAGAATTGAAGGTCATTATCCATTTTTCACAAGAGGAAAATTACGTATTTATTCTCTTGCAGCTCAAATAAATGTTGCCAGAAGCCTTGCGCAGATGGACCCTATTTATGGTAATGCCAAGATAAGATTAGAAGATCCTTTCAGACCTGGTCAGATGCTGTGTCCTATGCACAGTGCTGGTATCAAGCCTCAGCTTCAAGCACCTGCTCTCTCCGTCAGTGGCCTGTCTCAGCTGCTTTCCTGCCCATCCCAGGGCTCTCCGGTCACCCTAAAGCTGTGGGATCAGAAGGATGACATTCCCCAGCTTCAGATGAAAGTTGGCTGCAAGGTGATTCCTGACCTGAGCAATCATCACCATGCTCCTGAGACAGGCAGAAAACAGCCTGGGGCACAGGATAGCAAGTGTCCTCTCTTGCCCTGTCTCCTTAGGAAGCTGGAATCAATAGTTAAAACAGGGAATTGCACCACTCACTGTGAGGGATGCAAGATGTGGTCTGCTGAACAGCACCTGACTTTGCTGGGTTTGCTGGGTCTGCTGTGTACAAACTACAATTCAACCTTGCAAAATGCATTTGAGTATTTGAACACATCTGTGGAAAGTAAAGTTAAATTTACCTTTCCAGAAATTTAATGATAGGAAGTGCTGATATGAGGAAAAGCTCTTTTGACTGCAGAAGAGAAACTACTGCTGGCAACCTAATCTTGGGAGAGTGACTAATTCAAAATAGAACTGTGGAGAATGAAGTATAGGTCAAGAATTAGTGACAAAACATTAACTCAAGTGTAACTTAAGATACTAAGTGTGATAGAAAATTGTCCCACCTACTCTAGATCAAAGTCCCCACAAGAAATCAAAGTTGTCACTGAACTCAGCTAGGAATTACGTAGTACTAACTGTTGCTCCTCTTGAACCTTGATGATAAACTCAAGCATACTCAAGCAATTCTAAATTGCAGGTGCTCCAGTCACAGAAATAGCATTAGAGATCCATTGACAAGCATATTAGATTATCAGGAGAAAATTCTTCTTTCAATATATCTTGTTTATTGCAAATTCTGACAATTCTTCCCTTAAAGGATTTAGGCAAAGAAATTTTCAAAACTTCTGGTCTTGCACATGGTAACTGCTGCTGTAAGTTCATCTTCAGAACTGTAAACTCTTCCTGGAAGTACTGACTTGCATTCTGGAGCAGGATTCATATTTAGTATTTAAGCTGCTCAGTGGTTTGGTTTACCTTCAACTCTAAGCTAAGAATGTAACACAGGTAAGCTGAAGGAACATAATGTGAAGTTTGTAAAAGCTCAATGAAAATTAATTTCTGGATTTTAACAGGTAGACAGAGACAGGGAGCTGAATAGCCCCCCTGTATTCCAGGAGGAAATAGTGCCTTACTGAGCCACCTGGATCTTCACAAGTCTATGGGACCAGATGGGATCCATCCTAGGGTGATGAGGGAGCTTGTGGAAGAGCTCGCCAAGCTGCTCTCCATCATTTACCAACAGTCCTGGCTCACTGGGGAGGTCCCAGACTGGAAGCTGGCAAATGTCACACCAATCCACAAACAGGGCCAGAAGGAGCAGCCAGGAAACTACAGGCCTGTCAGCCTGACCTCAGTGCCTGGCAAGGTTATGAAGCAGATCATCCTGAGTGCAATCACACAGCACCTACAGGATGGACAAGGGATCAGACCCAGCCAGCACGGGTTTAGGAGGGGCAGGTCCTGTCTGACCAACCTGATCTCCTTTTATGACCAGGTGACCCACCTGGTGGATGAGGGTAGGGCCGTGGATGTGTCTATCTGGACTTCAGCAGAACCTTTGACAGTGTCTCCCAGAACACACTCCTGGAAAAGCTGGTAGCCCATGGCCTGGACAGGTGCACTCTCTGCTGGGTTAGGAACTGGCTGGATGGCCAGGCCCAGAGAGTGCTGGTTAATGGAGCTGCATCCAGCTGGTGGCCAGTCACAGTGGTGTCACCCAGGGGTCAGTGCTGGGCCCAGTCCTGTTTAACATCTT
>VXBX01008049.1:42137-54554 GCA_013400415.1 Scytalopus superciliaris
AACGTAATTCTTTAAAAAAAGGATCCCCATAGTGATAGCTCAGTTTGATACAAATTTAAAACTTTCTTCTCATGTAAGAATATAAGCACACTGCAGTAAGCGATACATCTATTGCCATGAGACTAATGCACACCTAATTATTTACTACTATCTCCTCCTACCCCTCTCTCTCTTTCTCTCTTTGTGTTTCTTTAGAGGGCAAATGCCTCTACCTGGCAGAAGTCAGTTGGGGTTGCTAGTGCATGGTTTCCAAATGTTCAGCACAGATGCAACTGGATCTGTATTTTCGCAGTAATTTGTACTCTACTATGGGAAGACTGTTATTTCCCTTAGCAATCAACAAAGACTGAAAAATATTAGTGATTTGCATCACTGTGACACAGTATAGCATTTGGCAGGTATAATTCAGCAGTTGAAACAGATGAGTTGAACTTTTAGAAAAGGTGTTTTCAAATTGAAGAATTTCTGAAAGCGAAGTTTAATCTTCCGGTGCACGGTCTTGTTCTTACAGTTCGATCTTGCATGCAGGAAAAGATTCATCTTGCATAACAACAGTGCTGCTGCTTGCCAAAACCATGATGTTCAGGTCCTGCTGTTTCTCATGGGTCTCTTGGTACCATTCCCTCATCACTTCTGAGTCATGGGTTGGGATTAATGTCACCTGCAACACAAAACAGAAGTTCTGATGAACTGACAACAGAAATAGTTGATAAGCAAAATGTCTTTGCAAGAAGCCCCAGCCACGAACTATGTTTCCCTTCTGGAAAGAGTGGGTCTTTGTGCAATAAATACTTGAATAAATGGATGGATAAAAGGAAATAAATTAACATGTAGGTAAGTAGTTTATCAAAATAAAACCTGCTGAGAGGCAGCTCTCCAGAGAAGCACCAGGTTGTAATCTGCATGATACTCTTTAGATTATGGAAAAATATTTTCTTTACTTATTCATTGTAATAGAAAGGCACACGAAGTTTCCAAATGCATGTAGTTACTGTATAAAGTGTGAAACATACACTTTTCTTACTTACTTACAAACTGTGATGTTTCTAAACTTGGATCATATATATGATATAGTAAAAAGATTAAATAGCTAGCTGGCCCTTTAGGCCAGTTCTCAACTGTTTTATTCACCAGGAATAGATCTGAAGGGCCAGAAATGTGGGAGCAGCTGAGTGCAGTTCAGTTCTGTGGTTCACTCATGCATCATGTCTCATCAACAGTGAAACTACGTGCCCAGTCTAGGGACTGCATACCATGGCAGCCATCAGCTACTCCAGAGGTGCTCTAGCTTCTCACAATTGTTTCCCAGAGAAGGCTGAATTTCCAGGTAGAGATATGAGTGGAAAGCCTACCTGCATGTTACTCTCCCACTGCGCCTTGCCCTCCAGCAGGGAGTCCAGAACAGCCCTGCTTGGCTCCTCAGCTGCAGAATCATTCCCGCTCACCACATAGTAGGATGACCGCACCCTCTTGAAAAACTCAACGTCAACATTCTTGCTATTGCTATGGTTGGGAATGTATACCAGATCCAAATACACTGGAGGTCCTGGTGGCACTGCTGTAGATTTTGTCACCTTAGTAATCCCAGGTCCTTTGGAAAACAAACAACAAAAGTCTTTATCACACGTTGGTTAAAAATATGCATTTACTAATTACTGTTATAACCACTGAGGGGAGATGTGTCCAATTATGGCATTACCCTCCTATATATAATGACATGTTCCAGCTTTGTTGTACCCCAGTTAGGACTATGGGAGAAATGGGAGAAAAAACCTGAATAACTGGAACTATATAATAAAATAATAAATCACTACAACAAACAAAAACTGAGCTGAGACTTTCCCAGTAAAATACTACTATTACCCAGCAATTATTATGCAGGGCTGTGATTACTGAATTACCATTCAATAAATGGTGGTATTATTTTCCAGGTGAAGAAGTGCAGCTTTTTGATAGTCCCAGGTATACAGGATTATAAAACCTAGGGTCACACAGGGAGCCATGCAGACCTGAAGCAGTCCTGAAATGTGAGGTAGACAGCAAGACATGACAGGTATTGAGATACTCAGGCTGCGTCACAGGTGATTTAGGAAGCTACTGCACATGAGCAGAAAGAGGGTTGATGAGGGACTTGAAAGGATGGAGAAACTTGTAAAGCAATTCAGAGAACAGAGTCAAGTGCTTGTTTGCTGGCTGTATCCTAATTTGCAGACACAAATTAGCCACTTATCACAAAAGGTAGGGGGAAGCATATCTGCTGCTGCACACAGTGTATACAGTACTTGTCCTAAGAAGAGCTTCAGTCAATAGGAAGTATAGCACTTAAACACATTGAAAATACTACACAAAAAAAAAAAAAAATGTGTCTTTTGCTACAAATTAGATCTTGGTGTAAACTGAAAATTGGGATTCAAGAAGTAATTTTATCCAGATGATCACTATTTATGGTCTGTTAGTCTTTTCATGTTGATGAAGCTTGGTAAACAATTATCTGAGCAATATACTCAATTTAGGGTCACATATTGTAAGGTCAGCAAAGTCCATTACAGTTGTCTAATATGTCCTGTGATTCATCAGAGGGCAGTATGTCAAATGGCATGAAAAGATTTTCTGAATTAGAGAGTTTTACTACTGGTTTTTGTTACAAAACATTTTATCACCTTTGATGATATAAAAAAAAATCTGTGATTTTTTTTTAGAATTATGCAACATTATCCAACACTGAATAAGATATTAGTTGTTACACTTTACACTTAAATATCATTACCAATAGAACCCTGTCTTATTCCAGCATGTACCTGAGAATTATGCCTTAAGGAAGCAGAGTCATGTGTGGAGAAATGTACAGCATGAGAAACTATACTGCTGCTTTGAAATGCATCTACTAACAGAGAAATGCAAATGATGGTGTAAGAAAGGAACAGTGGACTACCAAAAACGGGGAGGCTAAAGATAGCTGAATGCTGCTTTATTTGTACTAAATCCTAGACCCACTCCTTGTAAAAAAGCTTTCAACAGAACATCAGTCCTCACAGCAGCAAAACTGAAGTATCTTCCAAGCACTCCCTAACAAGGTCTGCCAGAAACAACAAATTGGCACAGTATCTCCTTCAGTTATCTAATTCATATGTTATTGCTACTTAGAATATAAAACAGTCATTCAAAATGACATTAATTTTCTGTATGTTTAATCATCACTGATGGCATAAGACTGTAACCGGATTATGTGATATACATGCTTATTTCACCAAAAGTGCTTTTACTAATGTTGCAGTTTCTTTAAAATATTCCTTTTAAAATCAATCTAGCAAAGTAATAAGAGCACCCAAAGGCTGATAGTGACTTTGTCTTCCACAATATTAAACTGCAGTAATTTATGTTAAGGACAATTGTGCCTACTTGTTTCTCACAATGAATAAAGGGGTTCACTTTGCTACTGATTTCCCTTCACCTACAAAAGTGGCAGTTTTAATTCTATTAGGTGATTAACCATTTAGACAGCTAGTATTAAATTGTTTATACTTTATGTACTCTCTGGGTGAACTGACAGATTAATTTTCTCCAGTTACAAAAGTAAAACTAGTGAATTTCATGCATTTAAATGTGGCCTTCACACACTGGATTTATACTTAAAACCTTGACTTTCTTTGAGGATTTGCTACAAACCACATTCTCAGCTGATACAAAGCTACACTACCCTGCAACAACTAAGAAAATTGTAACATAAGGGAATTGGTATTTGTCTTTACCTGTGCTTGCAGTCTTTGCCGACTTGGATGTTGTTGTATTTGCTGCATTCTTGGTGTCCTTATCTTTCTCTTCCACTCGAGACTTTACCTCTGGATTAGAGATATTTTTGGTCGCCTTCTCCACAGACTCCTTCTTTTTTGGAGAAGCTGTTCTGGAAATTTTGTCTAAAGATTCTTTTATAGCTGGCTTTGGTGAAGCCACTTGTTTTGATTTGCCATCACTCTTTTTAACAGGAGAAGATGACTTGGCCTTTGTACCCTGCTTTTTAGTCTTTGTCTTTTCTTTGAGGTCTTTCTTCAAAGGTTTACCTAAATTCTGATCAACAGGCAGAGCTTCTGGGTCAACCATGGTAACATCAGGGTGCCTAGGGGATGGGCTGCGATCCTGCATCGGGACAGGAGGTGGGTCAATGTGTTTGTACGTAATGGTCTTGTCAGTTGGGATGGTTTCTGACTCATCTTCTGAGTCAATGTTAGCATCTGCAGTGATGGAAGGACATTCCTCGGTCTCTGGAGGAACATCCGAATCAGTCTGAGATGGGGCAGACTCACTCACAGATGTAGGAGGGGTTTCATCACACTGTCTCCCTTGCTGCTTTCCCCCGGAGGGTGGCTGAGCTCCCCCAGACTGAGTTAGAGGCTTCTCTTGATCTTGAGACTGTTCTTCACTTGCAAACCACTCAAGGGGGTTTGGGTTGATAAATGAGGGTGAAAGTTCAGTTTTCGGATGTTTATATTCACATGAGGACACAAGGCATAAGTCAACATCTTGACGGGATTCTGCTAATGATTTACTTGGAGTGAAATGTGCACTTGCCTCATAGGAATAGCTAGTACCTTCAGGTGACCTGGTGGCTCTCCCAGTTGTCTCAAAGGAGTAATCTGTGGCTTCAGGTGAACTTGAGGCCTTCCCAGTTGTCTCATAGGAGTAAGTCATGGCCTCTGATGACCTGGTGGTTCTACCAATTGTCTCATAGCAGTAGCCAACAGCTTCTGGTGACTTAGAGGTTTTCCTTGTTGTCTCGTAAGAGTAATCCATAGTATCAGGTGATCTGGTAGCTTTCCCAGTTACTTCATAGGAATAATCTGTGGCATCAGGTGACTTGGTAGTTTTTCCAACTGTCTCATAGGAATAATCTGTGGCCCCTGGTGACCTGGTGGTTTTTCCTGTTATCTGATAAGAATAATCCGCAACCTCAGAGGACCTCACATTTTTTGCAATTATCTCATAGGAATAATCTGTACCCTCAGGTGACCTAGTAGTGTTTCTGGTTATCTCATAGGAATAATCTGTGCCTTCAGGTGACCTAGTAGTTTTTCTGGTTGTTTCATAGGAATAATCCATGGCTTGAGGTGATCTAGTAGATTTTCCAACTCCCTCATAGGAATAGCTAATATTCTCTGGTGACCTAGTCATTTTCTCTCTGGCCTCATATGAATAACCAAGTTCTTCATGAGACCTGCTGCTTTTCTCTGAATCTTCTTTCTCTGGGCTGAGTGAAGGTTCTGGACTGTGCTTTGTTAGAGGTTCCTGATAACCAAAGGCTTTGACAGGGGACACTTGCTGTGGCAACATATGTGCATGACTAGCTGACACCACTTCTTTGATTGCAGGAGGTGAATCTGGAAAGGTAGGAGAATACAGAGGAGAAGATTCCCTTGGAGTTAATGGAGATAGGTCAGATTTTGGTGAGAGCTTTTCTCCTAGGCTCTGCATTTTTTCTGAGGTAAAAGAAGAATACAGTGACATATCTCTGTGTGGAACAGCACCTGAAAAGGTTTCCTCTGGCAGTGGTGAAGCTACCTGGGAAGGTGTATGAGCTGATGAAGTTGAGGATGAAGCTTCAATTTGAGAAACTGAAATAATTTCTGAAATATCTTTCTCTTGAGAGTAAGATGACTGCTCCACAGGTGAAATCTTCCGTGCAAAAGGAGGCTCCTGTATATCTGAAGGGCTATAATCTACTTCTGTTGGTCCATTTTCAGATATATGGTGTATACTAGTGCCTACAGCAGGATATTCTGGCGACTGCCTACTAAAGTCCATTGCTAAAGACTGATCAGGGGACTCCTGACCATATCCTACTGACATAGCTGATTGCTCAGGAGACCTGTGATCATGCACTGGTGTTCTTGATTTTGCAGTTTTTGGTGAGAAATCTGGTGGAGAAATTGACATGGGCCTTGGGCACTCCTCTTTAGATGGAGACATTTCTGTTTCCTGAAAAGTTGTTGGTGTTTGTACAACTGACACTGAAAGGGAATCATCAACTTCAGTAGAGTGGGGAGAACCAACCTCAGCATGCAAAGATGGAGATACATCATCAGTAGTTGGTTCTGGAAATGAACTAGTGGCAACGGATGCTGTAGAGACAGAAGCTACTCCTTCTATATGGGAATAGGTGTCTTCTGCAACAACCTCATCAACTGGAGTTGCAGACTTGTCAGAAACAGTGCCTTCAGAAATTGACATTTTGGTATCTTCTTTTAAAGAGCCAAACTGACTGATATCGATTTGAGTTGGTGAGAGATCACCTGCTAACTTCCGCTCATCCAAGACCAATGAAGACTGAGAACTGCTGGGTTCTGTATCTTCCATTTTCCTTTCCAGGCTGAAGCTTTCCTTAATTACCATAAACTCCATGCTTTTGTCATCTTGTTTTTCTTGAAAAAGGCCCACAGAGCTGGCTTCTGAAGCTGGGCTCATCTGACCAGGTGATTTTTCTTTTTCAGGTTTCCCCTCTGTAGGACTTCCATAATCTCTGGTAGGAGACTTTAAATCAGCACTCAAAAATGTATCATAAGTGGTCTCCGAACCTATCAGTGGTGGACTCCGTAGAGGTGAGAGAACCTTTTCAATAGGAGATTCTGAATCCGGCACAGGCTCATCCATAGGGCTTATTCTGGGTTTTGCAGACTCATCTTTGTCTTCACTGAGTTCAAAGATAACAGGAACTTCTGTTGACTTTTCACTGGTTTCAGAGGGAAGCTGACTGGACTTTTCATCAGTGGGAGACTGATAATAAGGTGTGTGGCCAGCACTACCAGCAGCAGACTGTGAGGGAGATGCTACTTCTAATGTTTTATCTTCAGGGCTTGCACAGTGCTCCTCAGCAGTTTCTTGATGTACATCTGGCAATCTAGCAACAGAGACAGACTCAGAAGGGACCTTGATCTCATTGGGAGTAAGCGAAAAGTTCACACTTCGTTCACCCAGTGGTGTTTTGGCAACAGGTGATGGAGGGGACAAACTGTCAGTTGGACTCTTGGCTGAACTATGTTTTCCGCCAACATCTTCTTGATATTGTTCTTTGATTTCTAATTTGGAAGTCCCATGGATTTCACTTTCTTTTTGCCGGTATACATCTTGGAATGCAGATTTGCAGAATTTGTCTTCCTCTAATGAAGAAGGTGGTGAGATGGTGGAAGCTGAGGCATTATAATCCTTACCTTCAGTGGCCTCTGTTTTGGATCCTTCAGATAATCCATTAAAAGCATCTGGAAGGGGAGAAAGTTTAGGTCTGCCAAACTCTTGAGAGTACAGGGATGTCTCATACTTAGTAATGTTCACATACTCCTGAGAGGGTGACTCACTTTCCTCATTGTTAGTTTCATCACTCATGACGTCTCGGGGTGTTGACATTTCATCCATTGGAGTTGGTTCACTGGATATTTCAATGGTGGACTGTGTGTAACCTGAAGTAGCAGTGAATTCCTCAGGTTGATCTTCTCTATTTTCTTCATCAGAAACAGTGGCTTCACTTTCTGAACCACCAGGCAGTGTCTCATCATGGATAGAAGAGGCTGGTTCAATTACTGGAGACTGGGACTCTGAGCATTTAGTTGGTGTAATTATAAGTAAGCCATATTTATCTTCAGTTTCACCCGATTCTGCAGCTTTGTCTACCACAGCCATCACATAATCTTCTTCAGCTTCTATTTTTTCATTTTCCTCTTCATCTCTGATGTCTTCTGCTTTGTCTTCCTCATCTTCTTCAGTCTCTTCAGTTTCTGCCTTTTCTATCGCTTCTTCCCTGTCTTCTTCAGCCCGTTCATCGGATGCCTCATAATCTGCCTTTTCAATATACTTTTCATCTTTAATGTTAGTGTGTACTTCAGTCATCATTTTTTCTGAGCCACTTGCAACTTTTCTCAATTCTTCTGTATATGGTTTTGTGGCATCCAGACGTGTCTTTTCTTCTTCATTTTCATCTCGTTCTTCAGCTTCTTCTGTCTCTGCCTTTTCTTCATAATCTCCTGCTTCAGATGATTCCTCCAAGACAGTCCCCTCATCTTCAAACTTTTCATTGTCATCAACCCTGTGCTTTTCCACAGATTCCAATTCTTCAGGTGTCTGTTCACACTCAGCTTCTGTGGTAGTTATGCCTTCATCAGAGGACTCAGCAGGCCCTTCATTATCCAATTTTTCCTTCTGTACTTCAAAGGCCTCTTTCTGTACTGTGTCAAGGAGTTTCAGTTCATCCTTTATAACTGCAACTTGACTTTTTGTTTCTTTTATTGTTTCTACTTCTTCAGCTTTTAATTCCTCAAAATCCTTTGTTAAATCCTCTGGTGAAGACATAAGGGATCTCTCTGCTTCAAGCTCCTTTCCACCAGCTGTAATTTCTGCAGCTGCTACAGTTGCGGCTCCAACTGCTGCAAGGGCAGCTTGTGTTCCACTGATTTTGTGGTCCTTCTTCACAGTTTTAACTTTTCCTTTTTCCTTTGGCTTTCCAGCAGGTGTTGTTTCTTTTTTAGCAGGTTCCTCCTTCTTCTGTGGTTTAGGCTTTGCTGCTGGCTTTTTGGCTTCATTTGAAGGAGCAGCAGTCTTCTTTGTTTCTTTAGGAATCTTTTTGATGTCCTTTTTGGCTTCTTTGTCTTCCTTCTTGATTTCCTTCTTCTCTTCTTTTTTAGCTTCTTTCTTAGCTTCTTTTGGTGATGCTTCTTTCTTTATTTCCTTCTTAGTTTCCTTCTTCTCTTCCTTTTTCACCTCTTTTTTAACTTCTTTCTTGATCTCTTCTTTTTTTGGTTTTTCTTCTTTTTTGATGGGTGTTTTCTCCTCTCTTTTAGAAACCTCTTTCTTTGGTTTTTCTTTTTCCTCTTTCTTTTCTTCAGTTTTTGCTTTGACTTCCTTTTTCACTGTCTTCTCCTTTGACACTTTTGGTTTTACATCTGTACTTTGTTTTTCAGAAGTTTCAGATTTTACTAATTGTTCTTCTTTACTTGCTATGTCTTTTTCCACCACTATTGTTTTGGCCTCTACTTTTGCTGTTTTTTCTTTTTTAACTGGAACTTTTTCTTTGCTTTCGAACTTCTGAGGCTTTTCTGGCACTGGACTAGGTTTCACAGGCTCTGGTGTTTCCTCTTTAGATTCCTTTCTGACAGGCTTATTTGGTGGTGTCTTTGCAGCAGGCTTGAGACTCTCCTTGCTGTCTGTTCGTTGTTTCAACTTTGCTTGTTTCACAGCTGGACTAGCAATGTTCCCAGTTAGGTCTTTCTGTGTAACCACTGGTTGTTTAAGGAAGTCTAAGTGTTTGAGTTTTTCTAGTCCTTCCAGAATATTATACTGGGTGCTGTTTCCAGGAAACAAAACTCGGATTATTTTTTCTGCAGGATTAGCTGGATGCCACACAATCAGGGATGAGACAGAAGTGAAATAGGATAATGGAATGTCTAGTTCTTGGCCATTTGGTAGCAGAAATTCAGCTTTATCTCTGTTAGTACCACTCCACTGCTGCATAAAATATTGCATCTCTTTGCTACTTTTGACAGGATTAAGCACATACATCTCAAGTTTGCCAACTCCCATTTTCTGAAATAAAATTATGGGGTCAATGGTATTTCCTGTATTTCTGAAAAGAGGTTCTGGTTTCATAGACAATTTGTTTAAATATTGGAGAGTAAAACAAGCTTCTTCTACACTCCTTTTTACTCTAAAATTAGGATCCAGGTTCTTCAGGTTCTCAGGTACATTAAGAAATACAACTCCTAAATCAGGTGAGATCAGATTTTTCATCCAGTCACTGTTGGTAGTAGACCCTTGGGACTGTTCTTCTTCTAGTTCAGCTATCTTTCGCTGAAGCATGCTATTGATTCCTGGCAGATTGTCATCTCCGATGTGAGTGAGCAGAATGGAATCTACCCTGTCCAAGTGCCGGATAAGTTTCCAAAAACAAGATTTTCTTTCAGATCCTCCATTGATAAGCATGTTGAATCCATTCACTGCAAACAATGCAGAGTCTCCTCTTCCCCCTGGGAAAATGTAACAGCAGGGTTTGGAGAGTTTCAAGAACCCTCCTGAGGTTGGAGGCTCCAAAATGTCAAAAGGTGATGGCACTTCTACTGATTCTGACAGATACTCAGTGAATTCAGAGAGTCCTTCCATTTCAGGCAATATGGAAGATGAGTTGAGTTTAATGTTTATAAAGTCTTGAAGGTTGTGTCTGTCAAGGTTGGAATTTTTCCAGTCCCCTTCCTCAGGGCAGAAAAGAGTTAGGCTGGCTTTGTTAGCAGGGTGTGTGGTGCTCAATAATTCACCAATCTAGGGTTGTAAAACAAAAACACAAGAAGATGCACACAAATTCATTTTTTTTTAATGACAGTGTCAGAACATAATACTTCCTGATCAGTTAGATAATACCTTTTCAATTTTCTTCTGCACTGGTGAGTACCCATCCCAGAAGCCAAAGTAACCTGTTATCACAATTAGTTTACTACTGTATTTTTCAGAACAGAGGAGGACCTTATTCCTGGTCACTACTGCCCAAAGAACAACAGTATCCAAGGTTTCCCCATCCCTCCTCCACCCTTTATAGAAGGGTGGTACAAACATTTATATTAAGAGGATATGAGGATTATGAGACTAATGCAGACTGTGCGGCCACTATATCTCTGCCATTGACTCACATCCACAGAACAAAGCACAGCCTCTTAACAGTCAGGGAGTAACTGCAATATGGAGGAGGTCAGCATCTTGCCAGGGACAGCTGTCATCATTTCTCCTTTTCTCATGGGATATATTGCACCACACCATAATTACTGCACGTCTTTCTGCAGGCTGGCTCCTGAAAAGCCAGTACTGCTCCCAGATTTATCAAGACCAGATGCAGGAGAGTTTTTCAGCACATTAACCATGAGATGGTGGAACTCATGATCCTGTGTGAAGGAAGCAAAGCAGTAGGCAGGGCTAGAACCCTGAATGTCAACCTCTTCAAAGATCTATTGAGAGGAATCCCAGGGCTTAAGGGTCTAGAAGACACAGAGTCCAAGAGACCTGGTCAACATTCGAGCATCACTTCCTCCAAGCTCAGGACCAGTATATTCCCACAGAAAATAAATGATGCAATAGCGGCAAGAGACCTGCATGGATGAGCAAGAGGAGCTTCTAGCAAATCTCAAACAGAAGAAATGAATTTATGGGATATGGAAGAAGGGACAGGCCAAATGGGACGACTATAGGAACATTGTCAGAGTATGAAGGGATGTGACAAGGAAGGCGAAGGCCCACTTGGAATTGAGTTTGGCAAGGGATATCAAGGACAACAACAAGGGCTTCTACAAGTACATCAGTAGCAAAAGGAAGATTAGAAAAAACGTGAGGCCACTGCTGAATCAGATGGGTGTCCTTCATGGAAGACACAGAGAAGGTGGAACTACTGAAGGCCTTTTCTGCCTCAGTCTTTACTGCTGAGAAGGGCCCTTAGGAATTTCCCTTAGGAAGGCCAGAGAAAGGAAGACTTTCCCTTAGGTTAGAGACCAGCTAGACAGACTTAATACTCATGAATCTGTGGGCTCTGATGGGATGCAACCATGGGTGCTGAGGGAGCTGGCAGATGTTGCTAAGTCACTCTCCATCATGTCTGAAAAACCATGCAGAACAGGAGAGGTGTCTGATGACTGGAGGAAAGTCAATGTTACTGCCATCTTCAATAAGGGCAAGAAGGAGGACCCAGGAAACTACCAGCCAGCCAACTTCACCTCTACCCCTGGAAAGATGATGGAACAGTCATTGTGGAAGGCATCACTAAGCATGTAAAAGAAAAGAAGGTCATCAGGAATCATCATCATGGATTCACCAAGGCAAAATCATTTTTGACCAATCTGATAGCTGTCTATGATGGCATAGCAGGGTGGGTTAACGAGGGGAGAACAGTGGATGTTGTCTACCTCCATTTCAGTAAGGCTTTCAACACTGTCTCCCATGACATCTTCATAGGTAAGCTCAGGACATGTGGGTTAGATGAATGGACAGTGAAGCAGATCAAGAACTGGCTGAATGGCAGAGCTCAGAGGGTCAGAATCAGTGGATTAGACTCCAGCTGCAGGCCTGTAGTCAGTGGCATTTCCCCATGAATCAATACTGAGGCCAGTCTTATTTAACTTGCTTATCAACAACCTGGATGAAGTGCTAGAATGTACCCTCAGCAAGTTTGACAACATGAAACTGGGGGTAGTGCCTGATGCACCCAAAGGCTGTGTTGCCATTCTGTGGGACTTCGGTAGGCTGGAGAGTTGGGCGGAGAGAATGAAGTTCAACAAAGGCAAGTGTAGGGTCCTGCATCTGGGGAGGAATAATCCCAAGTACCAGTACAGGCTGGGGGCTGAACTGCTGGAAAACAGCTCTGCAGAGAAGGGTCTGGGAGTCCTGTTGGATGATAAGTTGACTATT
>VXBX01008050.1:0-46825 GCA_013400415.1 Scytalopus superciliaris
GAGGGGCTGCCATGCCATGAGGGTATCCTGTGAGGGACTGCAATGCCATGAGGGGCTGCCATGCCATGAGGGACTGCCATGCTGTGAGATGATCCTGTGAGGGGCTGCCATGCCCTGAAGGGATGCTGTGAGGGACTGCCATGCTGTGATGCAGTGCCATGCCATGAGGGACTGCCATGCCATGAGGGACTGCCATGCTGTGAGATGATCCTGTGAGGAGCTGCCATGCCCTGAGGGGATGCTGTGAGGGACTGCCATGCCATGAGGGACTGCCATGCCATGAGGTGACGCCAGGCTGTAATGCAATGCTGCAAAACTTCCCATCTTGCACAAACCGGTAAGAGCTGCTCTTTAGCCATTTTGGCACCAAAACTGTTTGTTTGTTGAAAACATGCATCTCATAACACCCGGGCACTTGGGCACACTGCAAATGCTGCCTCAGCTGTGACACACCGGAGGGGTGAGCAACAGCCCCAGTTTATGTTGGGGCCACTGTACAGGGGTGTGGGAGCTGCAGCGCCAGCAGGCAATGCTGTGTCCCTTCCATGAGGCACTTGCCACAGTGGGGCTGAGCTGTTAAGTGGGAGTGGGAGGCAAAGGTAGTGGGCAGCCATGCTAGGCTCCCAGAACATACCCCAAGTACTAAAGGGTACTCAGTGGACACAGTCAGGTGCCATGCCATGGGGATGAAATTATTGCACCTCTCTCATTCTGTGGCTGGTTCATGAATACAGCTGTACACAATTTAGTTGAGTTTACAGGCAGCAGGGATGCAGTGGATATCTGCAGTGAGAGGTGCTAGCTGGTGTTGCTCAGAGCAGAATTCAATTCTGCTATACACTGTGTGGGTATCCAGTTTGGTTTAGCCACTGCTGGTCTGGGTTGGGAAGCCCATGGAGTGCTAAATCTGTTGATTGCCCTGCACATGGGTTTCTACACCAGACTTGGCTCCCCCTGGGATGGCTGGGACTGTGGCATGACCATTTGTGGTCACATGAGCAGGTGATGGCCATGTGGCTCTTCTGGGCTGGTGCCCTGCACCAGTCCCTGCACTCTCTGGTACCAGTGGGGGGAATTATCAAGCTGCTGCCTCATTCCCCCAGCACTGCCTCCCACAGGCCTGCCCAAACCCTCTGTTTCCACAGGGAGCACAGGGTGCTCCCCTCCTCTCACAGGGCTCCCTTGTGTTTTCTGGCAGTGCTTTTGTCTGCGAGCTCCCCAAAAAACAGCCAGGCAAAAGCAAGCTTTCCCCCTCTGCCCCCCACCAGTGTCTGTGGAGCTCTCAAATGAGGAATAAAGCCATTTGTTTCTAATTATATTTGGCAGACACTCAGAATTTAGGACTAAAGCACGCAATTTTTTTTTTTTTTTGCTCCTGATTAAAGCACTTGACCTCATAAGCAAAAAGCAAAGATTTCAACACACCCCCACAAGTAGGCTAGGAACAAACTGCAGAGAAAAGACCAAAAAAGAAAACCCCCTTTACTCTAGATACACAAAATAATTCATTATGAAACAAAAGGCAGAATATTTAGTGCATCGCCTGAGTTCGCCTAGAGCTCAGCTAACCGCCCAATTACTGCTTTTAGAGCTCTTACTCCAAGCACAGGCACACGCAGTGAAGGCCCACATGCCCCATTGAGCCCACGGCGTGCACGTGGCCGAGATCCATTTGTTGCCCGTGGGAAGAAAGTGCCTTTCATGGGACAGTGCCAGCTCATGGGGCCCCTGTGCCCCGCTGATGGGACGGCTGGGATGGGAACCAGTGACAGAGGGTACGTGAGTTTTCATTATTTTCTTCTTTTACCCCAAATTCCCAGGCTGAAATAGTTTTTACACACCAGGTGCAGCATCCTTGGTGCCTAATTTCAAGGAGCAGCTGTGCTGGGGTGCCCTGGTATGGCTGGGGGCTGCAGACCCTCCTTCCTGCCTTCAACCCAGCAGCATCCAGCTCCCATGTTTGCTATTTTCCCTGTCTTTAATGCAGCACAAGGATGTGTCACAACTGCAGAAGAGTCAGTTGGCTCCCAACCAAGAGAAATAGCAATGATCTTGATGGCATCCTTTAAAATAGCAGAGAAACCAGCTCAAACAGAAATTAACTACACTGTGAGGTTCCGTGGTCCATAAAATACTTACCCCGGCTCCATGGTTTTAAAATAACATGAAAGAAATACTTTCCATAAAAAGTAGTTAACTAGCATACAGATTTTTTTTTTTAGTCGTAATTCTGAGAGTCATACCCAAACAAAATAGTTATACAAGCATTAAATTATACATTAAAGAAGGCTGATAAAGTCAGTGGATTACAGAGCTACCATATAAGATTTCAGATATACAGATAACAGCATTATTAACATTTCTATTAAAGGTGACCTACAAAAAAGGGACAAAAATAATCTGTGATGCTTTTGATTTCTTGTGAAGCAGGAGAAATGGCTCCAGCCCAACTGCCACCTAGTCCCTGTCTGCTTCCCCTCCCTATCCGCTGCTCCCAAAATTAATAGAGAGCAGAGGGTTTCTTTCTGCTGGGACAGCAAATATCTAGGCTAATGTTCTCTGTTTTACCTGTGAAACTTCCTTGGAGGGCATAAAATGAATGTTTTTCTCAGCACTTACCTGAAACATTGAGATGGTGAATTTTTAGCAGAGAGATATTTTTTTTCTCTCTACTTGACATGGACCAGGGGTTTGACCACGTGAGCAAAGACAGCAGTGGGCAGAGGTGGCTACAGCAGGGCTAGGGGAAATGGCTTCTGCATCTCCCCTCCAGTGGTTTCTCCCCTGGGTGTTCCCCAGTGCCTCTGAGGCTGTTCCTGTGCTTCAGCTCTTCCTGAGTTGGGGGTACTGCCTGCCTTGCCCCTCCAGCCCCCAGGAGGGTTTCATAATGTCAGTGGGCAATATGAAATATACAATCATAAGCATACATAATTAAATGTTAAATACATGATTATATAGATAAATATAATAAATATATCAGAATAATTTATATAGATATATATAGTTGTTTGAATAATATATTTCTTCTCTATAGGTTTGTATACTTCTATTTATATAGATAAACACACATACTTTCATTGTACAAATATATAATGTAAATATATAATTACCTCTGAGACTGCTGCTCCTCTATCCCTGGTGGCTGGAATTGTTTATTGGGTTATTTGGTTGCTGTTAGTTTCACAATTTATGTGGAATAAACCAGCAAACAAATTGCCATACACAGGCACACACAGAAACACACCACTTTGGAGTCACATGCCCATCTGTGAGTGTTGTCCATCCTGCTCTGTCACTGCAAATATAACACCTCTTCCAGCTTGAAGCTGGAATCTTGTTCTGGTGCTTGGTCTATGGCAGCAATTATCCTGCCTGTATAACCCCTGGTATCTGGGGTTAAAGGGGCTTGCAGGAGGATGAGGGCTGAGTGATTTTATACCAGTTTTGCTGCACATTTGGGCTTTAGCTTTAGGTCATTAATATACAACCACTCCAGATTTCCAGTTGTAGCCTGTTTTGCTATACCATTAGTATCTGCTTTATCATAAGCAATGAGTGACCTGGGAGCCAGGTGTGGCTGTGTGGCCCATCCAGCAGCCTGCCTTCAACAACCATGAGAGGCCTTTGGAGAAAGACCCTGTGAAGTGTTTTGTCCAACACTTCATCTTACAATACTTACAAAACGTGTCCCCCATCAGCAAAACCAGAAAAGGCTGTCGACGTGTGCTGTGGCTGGGCAGCCATCTGCTTTGCCACCATGGACATCTTGTCTCAGGACGTGATAATCACACAATAAAATCCTGGTCCGTGCTGAAGGGTAGGAATGGGGGGTGTACAGTAAAAACTGCTGAATGGTTCTCTTTTCATTTACTGTAGTTTTTGAATTAGACAAAAACCCATTTCATGTGATGTGAAAATGAGAAGCTGGCACTACTCCATCAAGAGATGAACAAGAGTGGATTACATTTTCCCATCTGGAATTATATTGCAGCCCAACCAAATATCATCCATATGATATAAAATAAACTTGAAATGAATAAAGCCTGACAACAACCCACTACATTATGAGTTTACCTGGGTGACATAAACCAAATTTCTTCTGGTGTGAACAGGTTTCTGATCCAAACCAGATCACCTACAAGGCAGCTGCAGATGCTCCTCTTCTCCAAACTAGTAACAACACATAAAAATGGTACACAAGAATGGTCTGAACAGCAGCAAAGGGCCTCTGAAGCAGGAACGGGAAGACAGGAATGTCAATTCATTATGTTGTTGCATATGTCAGTGGGAAAGGGATTTTACTCACAGTAACTTAAAATGTGACATGAAAGGCATTCAGATTTCCCCCTTTAGAGTACCTGTGTCCTGTGCAGCAGCAGACCCTGACACCTCCTTAGTCTCCATCCACCATGTCCTGAGCCCCTGGCTGCCGAGATCATGGGGAGACTCTGAAAATGCAGTCATTATTCCCACAGTCCCTCTGTCATTCCCTGAATATTCTGCTTTCAGCTGCTAATGGAGATGGAGGAACAACTTCAAGAGCGGAGCCAACAGTTGTATTTTCCACTGGCTGCTTTGGAGGGTGTTTGTTTATCCCCCTCTCTCCTCACTGGTGTGCAATAGCCCTGCTCAGAAGGAGCATCTGTTCTTCATTTAGAGCCAGCGCTAAGCTACTTTTACTACAGGATTGATGGAGGCAGAGGATGAAATGATTTATCCAGGTTCAGATGGAGTCCCACTAAATAGCTTGTCTGTAGCACCTGTCAATTATTGGTGCTCCTCCATTCAGAGAAATTACATGAATCAAAGAACTGAAATCAGCATGATAAGGAACAGCGGTTCCCAACTCAGTCCAGATTCGGCTTTTCAGACAGGCCCTTATAAAGCTGTGTACTGAAGATCCCAGAGACAGCTGAGGGAGCTATACACTGTTAGAATTAGGCTACATCTCCATAAGGATCAGGTGGAAAGGAATTACAGTTGCATGCTGGATAATTCAAACAAAACAAGGTTACCTGTGTAATGCTGCTGCCACCACCCCCCTCAGTGCCATCCCCACTATTCAATGCTGTTCCTCTCTCTCTGATGGAGCAGGGTTTGGATATGTTATTAATTTTCATTCTTATTATTTTTTCCAAACCCAACTTTTTTAAAGAAAAGCTCTGCCTGGGCCTCCTGAAAGAAAGCTCTTCTTGCTGGAACAACGCAATAGAATACACGATGCCATAATGGCTGCAGGGCCTCAGCTATTGCCATGTGCCAGATCGTCCAGAGCTGGACAGGACCCTGCACACCTCCCTGCTGTGCAGCACATAGACATTGCCTCACCTGACCACCACAGAAGATGCAGCCAGAAAATGAGCTCCAGTGGCCCTCAGCCAAGTGAGAATTGCTCCATCAGCACAGCCATCCTCACCAGCTGAGCAGCCCCCAGCTTTGATACTGGTATCACTGAGAAAGGTGCTCACAGAAAGTTGAAAAGCTGTGCTCGTGCCATTTTATTTTATTTTCCTTACCCATCTGAGAAAGCAGGAAGAGGGGAAAGAATGAACATACAATTCCTTGGATTCACCTTCCTAAGAAGCAATGGGCAGTTGCAGAAGTTGGGTGTTGTGTTTTGTAAGCCTGGCTGCCTGGGCTCCCACTGGGTGTGCATTAATAGGCTGCTGTCAGTGTTAAAACTTATGCATACATGTGTGCACACAATCGACAGGACAAATGCTTTAAAATGTCAGTCTCAAGTTAATGGCATGATTATTATCTGGAATGAGTATGGACTCAGTATCTGTTTCTCCAGCCCTCCTCTTCACAGTCTCTGAATTACAATCTGTAACTGGATTGGCAACTACTTAAACACTCTGTTTTAGATCATACTAACCTGTAACATTTTCATCTGTTTTTTGAACCTGTTCAGAAAGGTTTGCAACCTCTGGGTAGTTGCACTGAGGCGAGTGACCAATGCTGCACACCTCAGCTCTTCTGAGGAGTTCAGGTGTGATCCCTATCTGCAAATGAGACTTTGCATGCTCAGGTATCATCTGAGCCTGTGTTTTCCAGTTATAACCAACTCTCCTGTCAGTTATCCTGCAACACAGGATATGACACAGGAGAGCTTTTGTGATCCACCCTGAGCAAACATGAGCTTGAGCTGCCCACAAAGATGATCATGTAAGAGCCGTGCTTTGCAGTGACCCAGCTTCTCCCAGCTTGTACCATGCAAGTCAGGCTGGTGTTAGAAAGAGTTCAGTGGTGAAAGGACTGCTTCGTGGAGAGTGGAAGGATATTATTCACATTCAGGATTTCATATGGTGACAATTAATTGCAAATGTCTCGCAGATGATCTGGGCACTTCTCCTCTGCCGGACTCCCTCCAGAAAAAAAGACCTGCTAGGGTATATATACTCCAATGATTCCTAATTTCAGACAGCTTGGAGGCACCCTCACTGCAATTTGGCTTGGGCTCACTGCTGCAGAAGCAAGGGAAGACCACCTGTCTCCAGTTACGGTGAGCAACATGACCAGCAACATTTAATCAATTTCCATCAAAACTGGGAAGGGGATGGAAGGAAAACAAGGGCCTGTCAAATCTCTCCAGGGCTACGGTGAACACTGCTGAATGAGAGCCTCTTAACCTTCCCAGGAAAACTTGTATTTATCCAAATACTATGCTCTTGGGGTTGTGAAAAACCAGATTTCACTGTAGCGCCTGGTACGTGTTCCCCCTCCGTGGCTGTGCCCGCGCAGGGCAGCGGCCCCTCCAAGCTGTGCTGCCGGCAGGACACACCCTTCGCAGCCAAAAACCGCCCAGCTGGTCCCCAGTTACGCGGGCCCGGCTTTCTGTTTTCTCCTTACGTGTGTGAACAGGCCTTGCTTGGAGCCTGCGGGCACGGAGGCGGTGTAAATGAAAGCGTAAACACGGCCATTCGCGTTAATGGATGTGCCGAGCGCGGTGTGCTGCAGCTTACGCAATTCTGCTTTGAACGGCTGCGAGGAATTCATAGAATTCTCATAAATCTTGTTCGTTTCACTTTCATTGAGGATTTTTATTATTCCTTTCTTAATTCTGTTTGCTTTTTTTATCTCACCCCCCTTTCCCCTCCTCCCCTTAATCATTCTCTTATTCAGAAGTTCCTCTCTCCAACGAGGGAGAATTAAAAAGCTCTGCTTGGCAGAGCCAGTGAACCGCACCAGCTGCATACTAACAAGGATGAGGATGGCTCTCGAGCAACGTGCGGGCAAAGAAGGGATGTAGCCACTAGATCCAGCATGTAGCCTTCCAGGAAAGGTTGGATGCTTTTCGTCAGCAAGGCAGCTATCCGAAGGAGCAACCTGGTCTTTACCCCACTCTTAGGGGTTACCATTATGAGCTTTGACATTTGACCACCTACACATCATGCTCTGGCTGCTGCAGTCCTGCAGTCAACCAATGTTTTGTATGTATGACTTACCTGTTGCCTACCTTGATCACTTCTAAAAGGTCCAGTACCTTAACACACTCTTGTAGGAAACCATTGTTCTTAGTTACTATACCAGGAAAAGCAGACGTGTAGGGGGGAGGAAGGGGGAGTCAGAGCAGCCCACTGAGGCATCCAAACGGGAGAAGAAGAGTGTGACAGACCCTAAAGTAACCTACAGAGGAGATAGGGCTGGAGGGATGTTGGAGAAGAACCATGAGATAAAGTTGCAACTGTGCCAACACTGAAGCACAGTGGGTTTGCTTTAAACAGGCAATTTTGTGGGGTTGTGCCTAAACCCACCTTATTCCCAGGTCTCAACTTTCATTACAAAATAGCCTTGAAGGAGAAAAACCCCTGAAGTGTGACCTACTGGAGTGAACAGCCAAAATATCAATACAAATAATATTCAGTTACTGTTTTTAAAGCCAGCTGCCTCAGTATTAGGATCTTACTTATAAACCTGCTTTACTAGCATGTACCTGGTAGTCCTGGTCAAATGCTCATATTGTGGAAAACATCAAGGAAGGAACGTGAAGCTGGAATCCTGCAGAAGGACTTATCCCTTTTATCCCCATTATCCCTTACGCTGGTGAGGCACCCCCAAAGGTGGGAACAAGGCTGCAAGGGAGCCCATGGCCCACAGCCAGCCCTGGGGTGAGGACCCCAGTACCCCTCCCACTGCAGCTCTCAGGGTACATGTGCCTCAGGGATGTAAGGCCTGGCAACATGCAGGAGTCTCATCCTAGCAGGCATCAGAGATTCTCACCACTGAGCTAATGAAAGCTTTGCCTCCCCTGTCTTCCAAAAAGCAAACAAAACCCCATCAGGTTTAGGCCACAAGCAGCGATGATCCCACAGACTCTGACTAGACAACACATCACCAGTGCAGTGGCTTTGACAGGTCCACTGGCCCAGCATTATGTGCCCTGATTATTTTCTTTTTAATAGTAGTTAAGTGGTTAAATACCTGAAGGTTGTAAGCTGAAGTCTTATTTTTCATATGTGACTTAGTAATTAAATTATCCCAGTTGCTATTACATAATGTAAGTAACAGCTACTTGATTTTAAAAGAATAGTCAAATTTGGCAGACAGTTCAGAGTAATTTCATTTTATATTGGAGCCTAATGCTAAGAGATTGCACAGAAAGCAGAAGGCAGCTGCCTGGAATAGTCTGAAATTAGTGTGTGGTAACCAACAACTATTATTATTGTATTACTGCTTGTAATTCCCAAATGGAGAATTAAATTTCTATAAGAGATACAGCTTTTAACAAAAACAAAAATAGAAGTATTTGCTTTTTCTGTCAAGGAAAACTCTTTAAGGAAATGATACCATTGAATGTACATTTCTCAGGGGAGGGGGGAAGGAAAAACCCCCAGCCTTGCAAAATTCCTTTGCACAGGGCTTTGGCTTTCTACAGATGCCACTGCAGGATTGCCTCAGATTTCTTCTAAAGGACTGGCAGAAAGGTAGGTTTATAATTTAGATATGAAAACGAGCTAATTAGATTTTTGGGCTACGATACACATTTGCTGTAACTGCATTTAGGTTGGAATTTAGCATTCACTTGCCAAAAAATGACATTCCCTCTCCCCCACAAACCGACGAGCCTGGGTGCTCCATTTCTGCTTCTTAACATGTGTCTGACCAAGTATGAGGAATTAGGGAGCTGATGACTAGGAGTGTAGGATCACATTTCAGGCTATTGGAGCTTAATATTGACCAGTGAATTTTTTACCTTAATTTTAAAAGGCTTTTACTTCTGCATATCAGGCACATGGACCTGGGCACTAACCTGATCTCCCACCCAGACCTAAAAGTAACTCAAACAATCAATGCATCTTTAATTTGAAATGCTTGATGACTAATCTCTTGTTTTCTTTAATTAATGATCCACAGTTAATCATTGTGAATGGTAAATAGTCTATTTCAGCACTGACAGAAAGAATTCCTATGGGAAAATGTTCCCCTATAGCTTTAATTTAAATATGCATTTTCACATCACACTTACCAAATCCTTACCTTTATGCTATCGCATGATTACAGGTCCATTAACTAATCACATTTGACAACTTGTTTATTGAGGGGAGCAACTATTTTACATCTCTTGCCTGGGAAAGAAAACACTCTAACAAACAATTATTCAGCAGCTGCAATCATAGAGCACTGAATTAATTGCTTTGAAGATCTCAGTCAAGAAGATCTTGATAAAAAATCAAAGAAAATGTTGTTTGACAGAATGCATGAATGAGAGTGGCAGGAGGGACTCCGGCTTGATAAGCTGCAGCCGTGCTCCAGGGAGCACTGGATGAGGACCTGGAAACACTGCACTCAGTGGAGGAGGAGGCCGTGGAAAAGCTCATTTGCTTGTTTGTTTTTTAAGCTTTAGTTTATCAAAACCAGAACTTATACGTATAATTTGATTATAGGATCAGGATGCTGCTGAAAAGGCAAAGAAACCTGAGCACAATCAGGTCTATGAAGGCTGACACATGGATATTTCATACATATAACCTCTGTGGATGACTTCTCCTGCCATACAAATAATTAACCCAAAGAGTATTGTGAAGCTTAATCATTACAAAGCATTTTACAATTTTCTCCCTATGGGAGCTGCTGGGATTGCACTGGACTGGGATAAAAAGCAGAACAAGGCATATTGGACTCTCAGCTCTCGACCTGGCTTGACAAGTGTCTTGGTGTGCTGTGGTACTGGGGAAAGGCAGCAGTGCCAGTGCCATTCACTCGCTGACATGATGGCATCAGGAGAGTTTGCATCTCAGGTGTGCAAACTGGTGCTTTACTGGGACTAGAACATTGCAGAAAATAGTAGGGTCACTGCTGAAGCTTCGGGCAGGTACTGAAGACACCAGTTGGAAAGGGGTTTCTGGTCTCTCCAGTTCCTTTGTCTTTGAGTGCTGCTCCTTCAACAGCATGAGGAGGACCAGAGTGTCTCACAGAAGACAGTCCCAAACTCTGCTCCCCCAGACTCTGCTCCATGGACAAATCCCAGCGTGCAATGCACTGGCCAAACCCAAGCTATACTTCCTTCTTTCAGCCCTGTAACCCCGTGTGCCTTGCAAGTCAGCCAAGATGAAATATGTTCCTGCCAGATAAGAGTAATTCCTCAAGTGACACTGAAAAGGGAAGGAGAGCTTAAAGGTTCAAAACTCTCTGTAGTAAGGGGCTTCAAAAGTGAAGTACAAGGACTAAACAATATAATCTCTGAATATTATGTCACTATAAAAAGCTGAAAATGTTGCCCAGTAAGCTGAAGAGCAGTGATAACGTAGCAGAAAACACACTAATTGAGCTTCTGGGGTCACATCACACTTGTAACACAGTCAACTTCTCAAAATCACCCTGTTCTTACATTACAAGTATCTTTGCTGGCATCACCTCTCCAGAAATGGGGAGAACTAGAATTATTTTTCCTTTCCTGCATGCCCCCAGTCCAGAAGGTCTGTGAGGATGGTGGTATTTAGGTCAGTCGTGAATGTGGCACTGTTTTGCCAAATCCAGGTACCATTAAGGACTGTCTCAAAAAGTGCAACGGAAACTTGTCACAACTGTTCCTGTTTATAAGTGAGAAGCAGAGAAGCCATGGGCCCTGCACTGACTGTTGTTTAATATCAGCAAGAGCCCAAACCGAATTTATACACTTGTAACTATGTACCCTGATTCAAATAATTATTTCTGCAGCAACCCCTTGGCTCTCTTTAATGCTTCAACATGAGACAGATGGAGCCTAACTAAATAATTGGCTCTATCTTTTTTGGCTTTTTTTTTTCCCAGGTATGGTTGACAGAATTTGCCCTGCTGAAGGAAATGTAGAAAAATGCAAGTAAACAAATGGTTGCTGAAGTTTATATTAATCACTCGAGCAAGCTGTAGAGTAGCAGGAGACTGATATGTTCTGGTTTATCCTTATGAAAAATGTAAATAGCAGGTTACGCATTAATGCTTGGAAATCACTAACTTTACTTGCCAAGGAATTATACAATTATTTTAAATGAATGAATGGAAAAGTGTGCATCAGTCTGTAGGCTCAAGTGGCTATTGCATGAGCTGGGATAAACCTGAGGTGTTCCCAAGACAGCAGACCTTTATCCTTCTTTACTGTAGGATAATGATCAAGCAAATATTTAAGAAACTTTCTAATGAGGTCATGAGTAAAATGTGATGTATTATTAGACACACAAATGAGCTCTTATTAAAATAATAGAAAAATCCTGATATATTAAAGCATGGTACAATAAATCCAATTTAACCTGGAGCTGTGCATAGAATACCATTATTAGGATTTGTCCTTAAAAAAAGGCTTTCCATTTAGTTAATAAAATTTGAGACTCTGCTAACTTTGAGCAAAGTTTCTTCTGTGCTTGAAGAGCCAGTCAGCCCCACGTCAAGTGCCCATGCTGTGTGATAAAGCTACGGTGGTGAGAAGAGCAGCCTCTTCCTCCAGGACCAGTCACTAAATCTGGGTGCAGAGGAAAGGCAAAGTAGCCACAGGCCTGCAGTTCTTCCAAAAGCCAAATACACCGGGTAAGAATCTGTCAGCTCAGTACTTCAACAACTGGCACTACAGCTGATCCATCCACATCATGGGAAGGTCAGTTAAATTGCTCTCGGTTTATTTCAAAAGCTCTCAACCCTTGCATACAGACACAAGGGACTGAAGAGTAATGATCACTCAAAACCGAAGGAAGTAAAGCAGCTGCTGCCATCTGAAAAACAAATGCTTGTGAGGACAAAGCAGCTCACTCGTGCCAGCCTTGCAGCCAGAACAATTTTTCCTGCTATTGAGAAATTTGTAAGGGAGATGTTAAGCTCACCATAACAGCACTAGGATCTTCTTTTCTTTGCTAAGTTACATCTTTATTTAGGCACAGACTGTTCTGGCTACAGAGTGACAGAAACATTTTTGTTTGGTTTTCTCTAATGCAGAATGAGCCGCTAAAATGTAGACAATACTAATGAACATACTCTGTTCTTGTAAATCAAGGGTTCCCCTGAGCGAGCAGTGTGTGTTCAGCTCTGGGCACCCAGCTCAAGAAAGATATCATCAAAATACGTGTGGGATTTTGAAATAGACACTAATTAGAAAATGGAAAATATAATCCAAAGAAAGATGGAAGACACTAGGACTGTTTGCCTTCAGGGTGAAAAAACTGAAGAAGATATTTGTATTTTGGAACCACCTTTATAGCCAGTGACAAAAAAAGGAATGTGATGTACAATTGCTGACTCTCCCTGTCAGCAAAAGAAAATATACAAATTTTAAAGTTTGGTAAGAAAAGTCTTCTGGCATATCATCAAACTGCAAGTGGTATGAGGCAACAGTGATGCCAAAATTTAAGTAAATTAAAAAATACAATTTTTTACTTTTAACTGCCACTATGAATTCATGTCCAGACAGAGACATACAGTGAAACTTTGACAGACTAAAAGGCTTCCCACGTCTGCATATAAAATAGACTGTAATTACTAAGGGCTGGGAAGAAGTTCTCTGTGTATGAAATAACTCCACAACTTCGTTCTGCAAGTACTCTTGTGTCACCTTCTGACACTGGACAAGAGCAGAAGAAAAGAAACTTCAGATGAGACAATGTATATAATAAATAATACTCTTTTGTAACTATTTTGCAAGAAGTTTATAGAACTGTGAAGAAATACCTTAACAGAATAAAAGACATTTCACTAGTTATTATAATTTTTCTCCCTTTGGGGTGGTACATAAAGAACATTTAGAAAGCTATCTTGATATAAAAATCTTGAAAGATTGTTCTTTCCTCATGAAAAGCAATTTATTTTGATGTCTCACAAACCCCTTTTTCTGTGAATATATAATACATATATGGAACAATTACAGCTTAACCGTTTGCTAATGGTTATATGAAGAGATCATCATATCTTACATTACCATGATCCCTTAAAGCAAACTGCAGCAGCTTTAGGTGCAGCAAGATTTTCATTAAATGGCTTATCTGCATTGCCTTGCCTTGCAATTATGAATCCCACTTTGTTTCTTTCATGGGCTCCTAAATCAGTCAAATATCCCCAAATTAAAATATCTAGCAATTCCCTCTACGTTTATTACAGTTATTTTATAACTGGGCCAAAAGAACACTTCACTTGAGCGGCACAGTTGGCTTTGAATTAGCAAAGCCACACCGAGCTCCAGCTAGTGAGGCAAACAGGAGTTCCCCTTCAGAACAAGGTTGCCTGTGGAAGGAGAAACAATTAATGGATGGGATCAGTAGTGCCAGTGGCTCATTTATGAAGTCATCTTACAAAGCAGACAGAATGATGTAAATCTGCCTCACGGCAGGTTTTCCTGCAAGACCGTGACAGAAGTAAGATAGCACCTCAACTGAAATGTTTTGGCACATTTGTGGAAACCAAGGTGCTTCTTTCTACCTTTACCTATACAGACAGGGATCCATCTGCTGAGTATGTTGCATGGCAGCTGGCACTGATGGCTCGGCCAGTTACATGGCTTTTCCTCCCTTCCTCCAGGTCAGAAAAGGCTGATACATATGAGCCTAGAGGGGAACCGAACAGGCACAGGGCAAAAGTAGCTACCTCTGAGCTCTCTGGTTTTACAGCAGCCATCACCCATGGTTTATACACCCGAGCAAAGCTTAATGTAGCTCCAGATCAAAGAAAACTACACCAAAACCTTTTTATTCTAGAAACGTTTTTAATTTCACTTGCATATTTTAACAGAAATACAATATGCTAGTAGAAAAAAAAAAAAAAAAAAAGAATATTTCTGTTCTAACATTTCACAATACATTAGTGTCCAAATTTGCATTTTTCTATTAAGGCAATCTGCATTAATTACGAATCAACTCTGAATACTAGGACAGCATTTCCAAATATGTACAAACCACCAGAAAATAACTATTAGTTTTATTACCATAGGAAAAAAAAAAATTACAATACTAGTAAAAATGTAAACATTTCAAGTTAATGCCTTTAAAAACACAAAAGGTACCGTCTGCCATTCCAGGACCAAGTAAACGGCTGAAAACATTAGCTAAATATTAGAAGTTACCACATTAAGTCTTTGTTCAGCCAATATTTCAAAAGTTGTCCATGTTCTGTGAAATTTATATTCAAGTTTGGGCTAGCAATTGCTTTCAAGCTGTATTTCCTAGAAGAATTCAGGCTGACTCCTGTCTTTGCCCAACTTCAAGACAGCAATTCCACTACTTAATTCTGGTTTTAAGCAGCATTAATTCAGCCCAGCAGCAAACAAGCAGGTACAGTTTTCAGAGCAGGCCTGACATGTTCCTCAGAACAGTACCTCATCACGTGTGTAGTGGAGCAGATGCCACCAGTGTCTTCCCTGTGTTCCACTGTCTCGTGAGCCATTTGTTCTGGGTTCAGGGGCTCTGAACAAATACCGTTTTTCCATGGAATTCCCTGTCAGGCAGCAGCACTCCGGCTTGCCTGCACAAGTGTGAATATGGGGAGATGGGATGCAAGGGCTGGGAGAAGCCACAGACCTTCTACTGTCCTCCAAGCCTGGTCCCAGCAGGAGGCTGGCTAACATCACCTGTGCCTTTGTGAAATATTTCCCATTTCAGCATAGTTTATAGGTGTTATCAAATGAGACTTTTGGATTTTGATCACTGATATTTTGAGTCATGCAATCAAAGAATCCTCATGACTGAGTGCAGCTGACAAGATGGTGGAATGGTTACATTCCCTTTTACTGCCCCAGAAGCAGCAGTTCCCATGTGGGACAGGCACCTTCTGCCCCTCGGCTCCCCTCACCTCCCCTTAAGGACAAAAGCCAACAGCCCCCTAGCCCCATGTGCTGCCAGTAGATTGGAGAGTCAGTGACCACCACCCTTCAACCTCACAGCGTGGGACCTAAATCACTGCCAAATCTAAAACACCACTGTACCACACTGCCACAGACATGGCTTCCTGCTGATAGAGTGCTTGGGGCACAAGCAATTTACTGGTCTTAATTCCTATTTTGAATATTCATCCTCACTATGTCAGGAAAACTTGTTAAAAAACCCAAAGGAATAGTTCTAATTTTTGAAAAAGCCTATGCAATGATAAAGAACCAGTATCAGTAATAAAGTACTACGATTTGAAACTATATGGAAAAGCTGGAAAATATCAGTTTTCCTCACAGATGTGTCTCTAATTATACTCCTAAAATTGTGCTCTGTTTTTACTACTAATATTTATGTTCTCTTGCATAGACAAAAATGGAGTACAAATGTATTTCCTATAACTGGCTTTACTGTACAGCTAAGACAATTGTTTGCTGGTAGTCTGCAGGTTTTATTAAACCTACTTGCTTAACAGAAAATGCAACGGCAATAATGGCAATATAGAAGGGGGAAAAAAAAGAAAGACTAAGTCAGTAACAATAAATACTAAAACCTGAAGTCAACTGTTGCTTTATAATTGGGATTATATCGTTCTGAAGCAGGATGATCAGAGTAATTAATGGCCTAGTTTGTTTAGTGGTGATTACAGCAATATCACAAACTGGCCCATGTGAGTCTGATTTAAGGATAGATATAAAACATCAATAAACACGGCTTCATGGAGAACAGGTCTTGAACAACAGGTTGCATTTCACTCTTTGATATAGTAAGCTTGGCTTGCAACAACACTTGCACTGAGGTGTTACCCACAAGAATTCTAAGTCACCTACTGAAAATCAGTGAACATGTAATTTTCTTTAAAATATCAGTACTAGATCAAATCAATATAGAATATTATACTGAGGACAGAAAACTAATTTCATAATACAGTATTAATAGGGATCCAGAAAGAAGTATAGCTGTTTTCCATCTTACTCAATTTTTTAAAGGCTCTGGGATAAAAGCAACTCAATGGCCTGTCTGTTTGCTTTTCCCCACCCCCCTACCCATGTCACTGATGTAATAAAAACTTATCACCTCTCTCTACAAACCTTGCCTTGCATTCAATTTTAAAAATCAATGATCTGGAAGAAACTGTAAAAATCACTCGCAATAAATTTGCAAAGGACATGCAGACTGCTGGAGTAGTAAAGAATGAGGACAGGTCACTTACACAGAGCAATCTGGATCACTTCATGAGCAGTATTTTAATGCTGGTAAAATACTGTGTGTATTTCTAAGAAAATATAAGGTAGGATAATAAGAGAATGATGTACCGCATTCTTGAGAAAGACTCTGAAGAAGACTTGAGCCATAAAAGTCAGCATTCAAGGCAATGCTTCCAAAAAAAAAAGGCATAATGCAATTTCTGAGGAAAGAGGAGAGGCAGATATTCATCAGAGTAAGAGGATCACGTTGTGTCTCTATACAGTCCTGATGGATCACTATTGACATGTGGCATCTAATTCAGATGTCACCCTTAAAAAATATTTCTATACATGAGAAGTACGGAGAAGAACGTGAAGATTAATTAGTCTTGGATAACATTCACTGCCACAGGAAAGTTAAGGAATTCAGTATGTCTCATCAGAGAAAAGGTTAAAAGGGACATAATCATGATTTACAACTACACACAAGCAATTAGAAAAGCTGATACTACAGAGATCAATATAAGCAATCAAATGCATAAAAAGACCAAAATAACTTAAGGTGGAGCTAGAAATGCAAATAGAAAATCAAGTGAAAAATGTACCTGGGGTAATTAACTATTGCAACAGGAGGTATGAGTGAATTCTCATCACTTGAAGACTTCAAATTAATATTAAATGCCTTGCTAAAATATGTATGTTCAGTTCAAAACAAAGCCACTGAATTTAATAGAGAAACTGCTTGTTGAAATTCAATGGCCTGTTGAATTTAAAAATAAATCCTCATTATGGTGCCTTCTTGCCTTATATATTTATGAGATTTATTTTTAAATATAACCACTAAATGGAAGAGGGTTACCAAGAAAAAGATATTTTTTTTTTCTTTCAGAGCACAGCAACATTTAAGACTAGATTTAAAGCTAAATAAACTGCATTTTGGAAAATATGCTTTTCCTCCCCTGTTTATATTTCCTATTTCTTGTTCAGAGTTGTACACTCCACTTAGTCGACTGTCTGATTTACATAATCATGTAGTTATTCTTCAGTTTTTCTGTTCCTATTTATAAACCATTCACAAACCATCCACTTAAGTAACAGCATGATTTATTGTAAGAATGATTATGGTTGTTTCAGAGGGAAAATGGAATGTGATTAAATGAAGAATGAACAAGGACATTCTAGAAACAAAGGGCTCTAATCCTGCGGAAGGATTTGTAAATGAAACCTGCCTCTCAAGCCCCATCCCAAGTAGCCAATGAGCTACTGGGGGAATTCAGCAGATACCTTTACAGCTGTGCAGCCAAGAACTTGGCAGAAGACAAAAAACAGATAAAGCAAACCAACCAACCATGCCCACACTATCTTCTGGAGAAATGGTAAAGCTCCCAAAGCCATCCACACTTTAGGAAAAAAAAAAAAGTAATTAATGAACTGTGTGTATACAGTTGCTGATGTGACTCTCTCAACACAGGTCTGAGTACCAGGGCTCTAGAGGGAGAACTGCAAGCAGGACCTTTGCTCTTGGATGAGTTCCAGCATCTGAGATAAGTGTATCAGCCAAGGAAAGGCCTGGGTATTAAAGCTGTGGATCCAGGAGAACACAGCTTTTCCATATGCAATAGATGTTTTGCAGGTGTCACAGGAACCCTAACAAGCCATGCCTCCTGCAGAAATGGTGAACAGTCTGATGGAAGAACATCAGAGTTCAGTATTTTCACCTGAAGTCTTGCTATTGCAGCAAGAACAAGTAGTGAAACCCCCTGTTTGTTTACCAGAAACATTGCCATGTTTACAAACCAGCTCCCTACCAGGAATAGCTGAGGGGCTCCACAAAGGAGAAGCTGTGCTACAGAGCCACATCCATCAGGAAAAACAACTCTAAGATGAAATCCTGACAATGTGCTCACACACAGCACTGCTTTTAAATGCTCATGTTGGTCCAAAATAAAGCAGCAGTGATGGATCATATTCCCAGTCCATTCGGACAGCACATGAACCAGCAGGAACTTGGGAAATCCCACAATAATTGATAGAACTGCTTCTGAAATTCATACGGAACATTCAGAACAGCACAATAACTTTTCATGGTAGATTACCATATAAGCAGTGGTTTTCAAACAATGAGGGAGAGATAAGGATATTTTAGGTGAAGCCAAGCATGAAGCCCAAGAAAATCAGCTTTGCAACATCTGTGCTGAAGGTGAGTGAATTCCCATTTGTAGTAGTCTGAGGAGCTGTGGATGGGCTAAGCTGAGGGACTGGTAGAAGACACTGGGTGCTGTGAGCACACTGAGGTTGCCGTGAACACTGCTGGTTTTTCAAGAGGAAAGTACTGAACCACTGTTTTCAGAAATAGCAGTTATTCCAGATAGAGAGAACTCCCCCTGTTCTAGTGCAATTGTTTAGATGTGAGTGCTAATGAGTACAGCTGAGACTGCAGCTACCAGTAATGCCCTGGCAAACAGAAAAACACTGTAGCCTCAATATTTAGAAGCTATATGCTATGTTTTTACTGGAGTATTAGTAGAAGGCTGAGAAACTTTAAATTCCAAGGACTCTTTTAAGCTAATTATGATGTCTATGGCTGCAACCAAGACCTAGGGTCTAGCAGTTCTATGATGCCTTTCTGTCTAGGGTTTGGTACTGGCTTGGTTTCAGACCTGGTCTTGCTAACCAGAGAAATGGGATTCCCCTGACCAGCTAAACTGCTTTTTCTGCAAGGATCAATTTTGCGAGGAGCAGCAACAGGTGTCTGCAACTGCTGCATTTTCATAGCCAACACTGACTCTGAGGAAGAACTACTGGCAGATGTGTGGTCAGGCTTCCCCCAGTTTTCCTTGCCCAGCTGTTCTGCGTTCACTTGTGCTTTTGCACTGTATGGTGACTTATCAGAGGGTGGAGGCGGAGCTCTTCTTTTCTGTCCTCTGCTGTCATTAGGACTTGTAGTATCTCTTTTTGGGTCCAGATGCATGTTCTTCTGAACAGTCATCTCATGAGATCCATCCAATAGTGAAGCCCACAGGGCAGATGCAGACTCTTTTTGCTGGCCAAGAAGGAACTCACCATCACTCTCTTCGATTTTCCTTTGTATTATATCAGCTAAGCCCTCATGTTTCACTGGAGAATCAATGCCTATAATATTAAGGGACAGCAATTAACTCAGAATAAAGCACTACCGATTATTTTACTGCTACCTACTTTGTTATTAGTACTCAGAATACAAAACTGTATTAACTATCTCTCCTGAAGTCTGGACTACTATTAAGAGTATTATTAATGGATGAAACAGAAAACATTACATATACTTTAACAGAGAGGACTGAGGTGGCAGAAGGGAACTGTTTCTGTGACAGCTGGCATTGAGGCAACAGGGTGAGCACTGGTATTTTTTCCCAAATAAAAGTAGAAAATATAATGTACCACTGGGAAACCTCTATGTATTAGATATTAAACACATTTTGTTGTATAGTGGTTTGAAAATTTCGTTTCACAGGAGGCTCGTGAAAAAATCTATGACTAAATATTCTTGTGCTGCCAGCCTGCAGAAAATGGGACATCTTTACATATATCATTTTTCTCTATGTGCTTTAAAGGCTGCCTTGTTCCATTTCTTATTCCTCATTCTGAGTTTTCTTTGTATACTGCAGTAATATCAGCCTCCAACAGCAGCAGTATCTTCTCTCTTGCAGGCCACACATTAATGATTTCCAACATGTTTTTAAACACAGAGTTTAACCTATAGAATCACTTGGATATAACCTCCTTTCATGTAGTGCTAGAGAGCAATAAGGACTCTCCTCAGCCTCCGTTTTTCCAGGCTGAGAACCCCCCAGCTCCCTCAGCTGCTCCTCATCAGACTTGGTCTCCAAACCCTTCCCCAGCTCTGTTGCCCTTCTCTGAACACACTCCAGTCTCTCTATGCCTTTCTTGTCATGAGTAGCCCAAAACTGAACACACAATTTGAGGCATGGCCTCAGCAGTGCCAAGTACAGCGGAGTATGAATACTATAAATAAGGAGGAGAAAAAAACCAGTGTGTTAAAAGTGAAGCAGGGTTTGTGTTCTGCTCCTCACTGATGTACTGGATTATCAGTGGAATTATGCTATCATGTTACCTTTGTAAAACTTCCATGTGGTTCATTTACTGCATTTCTGCCCTGTGTTCATAGCTTAGATAAGACCCTCTTGACTGCTCAGTGCTCTGATGCACAGTAACTCAATGACTCACATGGCATTTTGAGCATCTTCACAATTCCCATCCCAAGCAGGAAGCAGTCAGGCATTTAGAGTTGTAAAGGGTTTCTCAGTCAATACTGCGTTGGATCCATTAAAACAAAGTGACCTACTTTTTCTAGTCTGTAAATATTATTTCTGTAATGAAACTATTAAAATAATCCTGCTGCATACCATTTTGCTCTGCAAAAATACAAGTCTCAAATACACTCTAGCTAGGTTTTCCAAGCATATTTTTCAGTATCATTACCAAAGACCAAATAATTAGGTAAGTTATGCTAGGTAAGCCTTTAAATAGCTTTAAGATCAGCAGATTCATTTCATGCAATTGGTTTGCAGGCTGGACTATTTTACCTTTACATTTCCTGAGCTTTATACTACTCTTACCATGAGTGTTTATTTCTAGTGACAGCTCTTTTGAGTGTGTTCAGGGCTCTCTAGTTACAGTTCAGATTACAGAATTTTTAGCTCAAGGTATAAAAATGTATTCATTATTTGTGCCATTACAAATTCAGATTTAGTGTGAACTCCTTGGTATGCAATTATGTTGCTCTTTCATTGTCTGAATTGTCCTTGAAAAGCTCAGTATTTCAACATCAACACCAGAAGCCATCTGAATACAGACAATGTTGTTTCTGTTACCCTGCAACTTGAAAAGGCAAATCCCACTTACTCATATCATGGTAGACGGAGGTCGCTTCCTTTGTCAAGAACAAAGGTGGTTTCCGTGGTGACATAATCTCAATTTTCATAAGTTCCTCACAACAATGTTTCCACTGGCCTGAGAGAGAAAAGCGAACAATGACTGGAACTTAAACACTTCAGCTTGGAAAAAAATGGAAGTTATTAGGTTGTGTTAGGAAACCATGTCCAACGCAATACTAAACAGTGAGCACTTATTTTTGTTTACCAGGAATGCTAAGGATGCATTTATATTTTCACAACTGTACTCATTCTCTTAGCACAAAGGTCATAAGATACAGTAATTTAAGCATCCCAGCATTGCTGTTAAACTATAATTTGCCTTCAAATCCCCAAACAAAGTAAAAATTCATCAGGGAAAAAAAAAAAAAACACACAAAAAAATTAAGGTTCAGGAAGCTTCATGAAGTTATCAGGGACAATATCCAATATCCTGCAAGCCGGATGTTATACATCTATGTTACAACGATATGGCAAAGGAACATTCTGTCTTTAATAGAGGATAACTTGCCTTTTATCTGTTAGCAGACAAGGAAACCTCTTTTTCTATTAATAGATTTTGACCTTAAGGAAAACAAGACACAGTAAAATTACTTTATTCATACCAATCATTCCAAGTTTTCTGAGCACATTAATTTTAAGAGAATTTTAGAACCAGGGAAGAAAAAAGGCATTTAAATGCCAAGTGACCCATTTTTTCTGAATCTAAGGAAAATGTCTCAAAAAATCCATGGGTATTCTATCTATAATGAATAAGAAGTAGTTCTTCTACCCCACTCTGCAGATAATTTAAAGAGGATGCCCTAGATTTTGCTTGGTGTGTTTCTTTAATTGATAGTGCCCTTTCTCATTGTAAATCAGAGCTAGAAATGACTAGAAATACAACTACAATACTGAGTTTCCACAACTTCAATTCACTTATTTTATTGGTGGTGTCTCTGACTAAAGTCTGATATTTCATTAATTGATGTGGTTCTGTTTTCTGGCTTGATAAAAATGAGTATCAGGAAGCTACTCTACTTTGTCAATGGCAGCATAACAACTGACAGTGTCTGCCCTCGATAAACTACTAAAAGCAGAGGAAAAAAAGACACAGGAAAAATTATCTATGCAGTTTTTATTATGAATATTTGGTGTTAAGCAAGCAACACACTATAACGCTTCAATAACATTTCACTGTTTCACACCAGCAAATGAGTTTCTTCTCTCATGTAAGATCAGTGTTGTTCTAGAGGTTTGCCAAAGGACCAGGACAACAATTTATAATCTGTTACAAAGCCTCAGGTACAGCTTTGCCAGGTTCAGGTAAGGAGCCTGTATTTGCATGACTGGAGTGGAGTGTGGCTTGGTGACCATATTCCTGTGTGACAAGGGGTACCAAAACCTTTGAATTACCAAGAGAATCAAGTATTCCCTATTAAAACAAACTGCAATTTAATTCATCCATAATACTGCTGAGTAGGGGAATCCCATGGACATGTGCCTAGTTAAAAGAGCTGGCTGAATCCATATCCTAGCAAGGCACCAGATGATTCCAGCATCCCCACCACTTCCCACTAAGGTTTCCATACTAAAGTTTCCTAATTCATAATAAAAATCTCACAAAACCAACACATCACTGGTCAGATGCCAATGAAGAGGTGGACTCTTCCCACTACAGTGGAAGAAGAGATGGTGAGAATTTGGCAGACCTTAAAAAAATTATCTAAAAAACTTCCAAAAGAGACCAAGTTCTGTTGAGATTGATGGACATATTCTGCCTCTGGTTTCCTGCAAAAGCACAGACTGAACACGTGGACTTTGGTTTAGTCAAATATTTGTCTTCCAACGGCTCAGACCACCACCCAATATTATCCCAGAGAACATTTTTCTTCTCATCGCAGCAAACAAAGGCTTATGAGGCAATTCCAACTCAAATTGCTCAGAGATCCCTTTGATGTTACATAACGCCCCGCTCGGAGGGCACACTGCCAGCACTGCCTGCTTACTTACTCAGATCATAAAAGTGCTGCCAGAAAGCCTCCATCCACTTGTGAAGTTCATCCCGACTGTCAGTAGCGAAACGTTGCGTCACAGCCTCTCCAGACACGGGGTTGATAACAGAGAAGTTATTAGTTCTTCTCCTGGAGTCCTTATCCACAGCTCGAATTCTGGTTTCCTAGGAACGATAAACTGTGGTAATGAGCTACTGCTTCAGCTCCACACTGGCATCACCTTATGGCCAATGACAGTGTAAGGAACGTGTCACTTGGCTTTGTATCTAATCCAGATTATTTTCTGATTTAAAAAAAAAAAAAAAAAAGAACTAATGTCAGGAATTGTTTACAAAAATGTTTCCTAATAAACCTATTAAAATGGCATAAAATATGAAGAATAAAGGAACGGAGCACAATTATTGCAGTTTAGTTCTGAATTGCAGGACATATATTCTGTGTTTTCCATCCCTCTGCCTTCAGCAGCTCATCTCACACTGCTTATTGTTCTCCACAGCAGTTGAGCAAATAATCTAAAATAACAGCAAGCAGCTCCTTTTCTCCAAACAATTCAGATGGACAACCACATTGTTACAGCTACTACTCAGGTCTCCTACTGTTCTCTTATGGGACATTGTTTACCCAATTCTACACTTGTATCCATTTTATGTCCATCTTAGTGAATCAGAACATTCAGGGCTAAAACAATAGTGACAGGAAACTCAAAAAGAAGCTTACCTAGTCTATTTCAGAATAGACATCTGAGTTTTACCATAATTAGGGAGAGCTACATAGAAAGAACTAAATATATATAAATAAGTATATGACAAGTTTATAAAATTTCTTCAGCTAGAGCTCTCACATTACACAACAACACTGTTACAGCCAAGTTTTCCACTCTGTTTATGGACGAAGTTCCATTGATTTTTACCATCCAGACTAGAGCCAGTGGTATTTTCAGAGTATCTAGTTTCTTTGTTGTGGCATTACTACAATAAACAAAAAAAAGCACTTACCCCTAAGTGATTTTTTTTCATGTGTAAAATGCTGAAAGATTTTAGAAAAAGTCTGATAAAAAATGTAACTATAAAAATTCCATAACACAACTGGTAAACTTTGCTGCCTATCACAACCTGATGAGCAAATTAGAATAATTAACATCATTTTACTTATAAAAGTAAAGCAGAAAACCAGGGAATATCTCTGCACATACAATTCAACCTGACTGAACAAGCAAAGGCCCATTACAGCACCACTCTTCAGAGGATTTTTGGCATACCCAGGAGAGCAGTGAAAGGAGCTTTGGTGCCAGGGCACCAGCTGGCCCCAGAGCCCAGCAGGACACGAGGACACCTAATGCACACTGAAACCATGCAAGGCCCTCCTGCCACACAAGGGTACCCTGGCACAGGCAGTGTCCCAGGATCTGAAGGAAGCCAAAACAACCACGGCCAGGGTTGTGTTTGAGCATCTCCTGTCTGGATGAACAGTGAATTCGACCACAAAGGTGGCCTCAGGGCATTCATCAAAATATAGTGGGGACTGAACAACCAGTTCGCTTTTACACAACTCAAGCAAATGTCAAACATCTGCTAAAGATGTTAAACATATATCTACAGAAATAAAGTTTACGCATGGGATCCCGTGGGGATAAGCCTAGTTCTGATACTCAGAAAACCAAAAATTATTCTACAGAACATTCCCCAGATTTTAAATGCATTACTGAAGTAACCATTTGAAATACCAACAGCTGCTTGTAGCATATCTGATGGATATGCTCATTTAAATTCTTCTGTCTAAAAATAGGAGATGAAGTAATTCATCCATAAGTGCTCTATATCCCATTAACTCAGGTAACCATAGATACCAGCAAAAAAATGAAATCAAATAGATTAACATTTGACAGGTAAGAACTTCAAGCATGCCATACACAGAAGTTTATTTAATGATGTTTGCTGCAGGTTTTATCCCACAACTATGGTATTATTCAAAGGAGATAAATCCTCAAGCAGCAATCTATATCTGATGCTTGAATATTTCAGGAGTGATACAAGATGCCATTACAGTAATGGGCTGATGAATTTACCAAGCTTGGGTGAATTACACTGTGCCCAGTTCCACTTAATAACAAAACCCCACAAAACAACAAAAAGCCATTAAACAAACAAACAAACAAACAAACCCAAACAATGCCACTCCTAAACAACAACAAAAAGGGGTTTAAGTTACCATGTTCTGTTAATGATCAATCACTCCCAGTCTTGTAAGACAATTGAACCAACTCTGCTATAGCAATTGTAAAGACCAGAACAATCAGTGGATCACAACAGCAAAAACAGCTGAATCTTGAACTCAAGTGACTCTTCTGGGAAAGCTGAAGCCAGTTTTATGTTCTGTATGCAAAAGATTATTTCTGTGAAGATGGGGAATGACTTAAAGGAAAAATTATATGATTTTTGCAAATACAAACCTTCCTTTATACTTTTCTCCCTAAATCAAAAGATCTCTTTGCCTGATAATACCTCTCTGGAAAGCTCATATTTTAAGCTAAAAAGAAAACAAAAGCAGAGAGAGAGAACTTTTTTATTGCTGAGGTGTAACACTTTCCTGCTAAGCCAGTTCTGACACACTGAGAAGCACTGGTTATAAAGACCATTTTAAGACATCAAAACAAATTACACTTCTTGAGAAAAATATTGAATAACCTAAGACCCAGTTCTGTGTTTCTATTTTAAGATTAAACAAATCAAATCACATATAACAAACTCCCTCATGTTTTTAGTACAAAAAAAAATAAACCTAGAAATAACAGTACAACACTGGAAACACAATATAACCTGTGCATGCATTGTTTTCTGTTGTAATGGTAATAATTTCCATGGAGTTTGTTTTAGGCAAGCAGGAAACTATTGCTAAATTTATGTTTTTCAAACACATTAATGCACAAGACCAAATTATGAGCTAATATTTTCTCACTTCATTGTTTTGTGAACTTGTATTAATACAACATCCTCAAGGTCACTGGATGGTAAGTACAGCATTTAAGTATAACATGGAAAAGCAACGTTAGGATATCTATGTTATTTTAGCCATCTTTGGAGCACCACAGCAGCTGAAAACACAGAGAAGGAGATGGCAATATCTGGCCTGGCAATGTATGTTCCGTGAAGCACCAGGGAACCGTAAAGCAGCTTCCAAACCACTCGTTTTGAGCACACACATTACAAGGTTCAGTGTGTGGGATGTGGGTATTCTGTCTGCTTCCCCTGCGCTCACCCTGCTCCCGTCAGTCACCAGCACCAAACACAGAGACAGCTCTGGGCCTGCATGGCACCAGGACAAAGACTGCACCAGCAAAATATGTCAGGAAGGAAATCACAGGACTACAATAATTTGAATCAACATTCCAGAATTCCTCAAGTTTCAGACATCCACGGCACCAAAAAAATTTACAGTCTATGAACAGAACACAAAAGATTATGTATTCTAAACACTGAGCCACTATATGAACTGCTGGCACATGTACCAATTTGCTAAGCTATCAGGTGTAGGCAAGGCCTTTATTTTTCATTTAAACTAAAGCAAACTTGAAAAAAATTCAGGAACTGGCCCATAAGGAATATTTCTTCAAGTTGGATTTCAGTAAATTTTCTTTGCTACAGAAAATATAATTTCTCTTTTCCTACTTAGTTGTGCAATATAATATGTTATAATCACATTTAGCTGGAACAATAATAGCACCACTTGCATAATAGGAAGTGCAGAACCATTCTTGCTCAACAGCAGTAGCAGTGAAGTCATCTGAAGTTGAAGTAATGACTTTGCTGGTCTTAATGGCTTCTTCAAGTTTCGATTCAAAGGGAATGGGAAATAAGGCTATCAGCGTGAATATTTTCCAGAGAGTTTCTCATAAATCCAGATGATTTCATTACTTTTCAAAAGTATCTTTCAATTACATGTAAAGGATCAGCTTCACATTACAAATGAAAATGCCACGTATGCAACCAGAAGAAATTTTAGTTAGAACGTCTAGAGTTGATGTTCAATCTCAACTTTCATTTCGAAATTGCTGTTTCTATAACAACATGTAGCAGACAAGCCCATATGATTAGTCTGCTTTCATTTAATCCATAAGAGAAATTTCATAACAAAGGAATCAAAAAATATCTGCAGGCATTAAGTTATTTTCAAGAGAAACTGTTAAAGTAGTAAAGTATCCAAATATGTTTTCAATTGCCACTTCTTTTTCTCTAGTTTTAATTTAAATTGAAGAGAGATTCACAGACATATTCTCTAGCAGTCTGACACTTTTGTAGAGTGGTGTAAGATACATGATTTATGTACCTTCTACATGTTAACTTTAAGGATACTCTGCAAACATAAGGACAGTCTCTCAGGCTTATTAAGCTGGATTTTAGGTTCTGTCTGTTGGTAACTTGAAGGAGCAAAATATCCTAGGAGACATGGTTATTTTAAAAGGAAAAGCAAAACTAGGCTATAGACCAAAACAGAGACCTCCAAGGAAAGATATGAGGCAGCCTGATAGATAATTTTAAAAAATATTCCTGTCAAAATTTAGAACATGGGTTTAGTCATTCTATAATTTACTCAAGTTTGCTATTTCTTAACCGATATTGTGAATAGCTGGAAAACAGAATTACAGCAGAGGCTGACTAGTGCAATTAGTAGTGACTGAAGAGGTAAGCAAGTAAACCTGCTTAAATATATATCACAGCCTAAATATTTATTTTACCTAAATGTATAAACAGTTGGAAGGAAAAATGACTCTGTTAAAAGATACAGCACTAGAAAAAAGGTACTTTCATTTAAGGAATCAATTTAAATCATAGCTCATTAAAAAACAAGTCCTAACACAAACAGGTCACATTGTTATACCCCGTTTAAATGTTTGGGTTATATACCAGTCTCACCCTGTGTGAGAATGCAGTCAGCTTTTCCAGAAACATTAAAGCCACCAAAAGCTGATACTGCTGTTGTAAGAAGCAGTTCCTTATTATTTCATGTCCCTACATGTTCCCAATCACAGCTGAGCCCTTTCCTTGTACCACACCACTGTTTGTGTAGCCATGTAGCGAACTGGGTAAGAGAACTCATTAAAGGGAACCACAGTTGAAGCCAACCCTCCTCGTGCCCCCCAAATGAACTAACTTTAACCCACATCAGTTCCCTTCTCCAGTTCATCAGTCAGCTGCTGCCCCCGTGCCTGCCCTGGCACGAAGCGGCGCAGCAGCTGAACAAGCGACTGGACGGCAGGAATGCTTCCCTCGGAATTAGTGTTGGCACCGAGCGCTCCCGGCAGCGCAATCCAGAGCGACCTGTGCTTAACACAGCTCCCAAACGTGCCTGTCTGCTTATGTAAGATGAACCCAGCTATGTCGATTGCAAATAATACTAAATTCCTTTGCCCATCCTTATGGGATATTAACCCTTGATGACTGCACCGACACCACTTTTTGAGAGCATCTGCTCCCTCTAATGCTCACCACTGTAGACGGTCTGTCCAACAACATTCCTAAATTGAACTTACTTCAAATTAAATACTTTCTGCTTCTTTAGCCAAATGCTAAGTAACACGTAAATGTTAAAGGGTTAAAATGTGAAGTTAAGGTTTAAACTCAGCCTATCAAACCCGGGTATATAAAAAAAATCAATAATGTCATCCTGGAGAACAGAACTGCCAAAGTTATTGTGCCCTGAACAAAACCAGTATTAAGAAAAGCAGCTTATTTTAAGGCACTAAAATATTTTGAACAATTTTCCAGCACTCCTTCTAATTAAGACTGTGGCCAAATAACACACAACAACAAAAAAGCTTTTGTTAAAATTCCAACTTGCTGAGGACAAAAGTCTACCAAAGCACTGCTAGGGGACTGTAAGCAATACATTTCCAAGGGCTGTCTTACAGAACTGTCATACAAGAAGTTATTACTTGTCCTTAAGAAAAACATTCTCCTTTTTGCCTTTATGCTAACCAGCCTAATGCAATAGAAGGAACTTCCATCCACAGCTAAGAAATGTAGCATCACTGATAAAAAATTCAGTGACTGCAAACTTCACTGAAGCACATCCCACCCACATCTACCTATAAAGCATGCTGCATGCGAGCAGCTTCCAGCCCAAATGACTGCATCTCTTAAACCAAAAAGAACCTCCAACAAAATAAATTAAAAAAACAACAACAAAACCACCCACAACAACAACAACAAAAAAAACAGCACAAGCAATTTTACCTTGTTGATGGAAACTGTCAATGCTGGCTCCAGCTTAGCCTCAATTTCTTCTGGTGAGTAATAACAAAAGAGTTTGCCACCTCTTAGTACACAATACAGCCTCCTCCAGCTTGTTAGACCTCCTGCCATTTGCTAAAGGGAAGAAGTTGGCACAAATTGCCAAAGATAAAACAAGACCATATTACAAGGTATACACATATCAGACTGATGATCAAAATTCACCCAGACCAAATCTGTTCCTAAAACAAGGACTTTCTGTTGCAGAACACTTCAGTCACTGATTTCTGAAATGTTAGCAGTATTTTAAATGTCTTCTGGTGTTTTACAGTTTTTGCGGATTTATTGCCATGTGACACTAACAGTACAGAATCTGCTGGCTCACACAGAATGAAACCTGGATCTGCTGTCTACTGCAAGAAAGAAACCACCTTTATTAGCTACAGTAATTGCACAATAAGAGACATAAAAAAAGTATTTCGCTTTGGAAAGACACTGTACATTCAACAAATGTTAAGCAAAGATATTTGACTAGAATTTCCTCTTTCTCAAATGAACTTTCTGAACAGCTTTCATAAATGCTTCTGATAATGACCCAGACACTCTCCTCCACTATCACCTTCTTGTATGCCTAGTTGTGCAACGAACCAAAACAGAGTTCACATGAATCATTTCTGAAGGGACGAGTTTAAATACGGCTCAGTTCCCCAGCCCGACTCACCATGCTGTGATATGAACTCTTGTGCCAGCACGAGAGGTGTGTACAAGGATGAGAACTGCAGGACTATTACAACTGCTGCCATGAAGTACCAGCCTAAACCAATCCTGAAACAACAATTATACTTGATCTTTTCCTAACAGCCTAAGTCATTTTATTGATAAGCATGGCAAGGAAACATTTATTTCTCCATGCTTAGCCACTGAAGGTGCTGTTCGTGAGTGCAGCTGGGAGAGGGTTTTCTTGCTTGAGGTAGAATGGGTGTAAAACAACAGTTCTCAATAAACCACTCCAGGTAAAAGCAAATATTTTAACAATTGACTCTTAGTGGCAGCTATTAAGAGAAGAGGATTTAAATACAAGCAAGGCCTTCTTACCTGCTGATTAAGAAATCCTGCCATCATATCCCTGGCCATGCAGGAGGGCTGAGCAACTAAACGGCAACACATGTTTCCATACAGGGGGAGCCAGAAAGATGATTCCTCTGGGGAAAGAGACACAGGCAAAAGACAGACAAACACTTAGTTCTGGAAATTTGCCCTAAATATATAGTTTAGCTTGCCACAGCCATCTTTACATTAAGATCATGAATCTAAATAAGCATTTTTTCATATTTTAAGAAAGAGATTTCATCCTGTAGGACTCAAAACTGATGTTTAGTTGTAAGTTTTTCAATTAAAAAATTCCAAAATAATTTCGAGTAAAAATGGAAATGTTGTTCTGAAAGAACAAGTTGCTGTTACCTAAAATACATCTCTACATGTCATTTCACAGCTAGAAAGATTTTGAAAGATAAGTACCTGTCCCTCTCATCTAGTAGGATCCCAGAGTGTGTCCCATTGTGGCACAAGGCTACCTTTACACAGGAGCACCTTGCTTCACATTATTGAGACTTAGGATTTGTATCTACTTCTGTCTTCAGCACTAGAAGAGCATTTAGGATTCCAAAGGGTTTCTAATTAATTGGAATATCCCTCCTTGCTCTGCTATGTCATAGGATCTCTCTTCTGCAATTAGAAGTAAGTGACGCAATGTTCCATTAACATGGCTCTATCTTTGGTCATGGTTTAGAAATGCTCGTAATGAACCAAAATATCCAGGTATGTCCTTTCTCACCAGAATAAATTATGTAAATTAATGACAGAAAAAGGAACTTAAGAAGAGAGAGTATGAAGTACCAATAAAGAAATGCTTACAAATATCAAAGATACTCAGAATTATTCACCCAAACTTTCAAGAAACAAATGCTCCATACATCTTCAAATCTGTATGTATTCAGAATTACTGAAATGTAAAGTAGGAAATTCCCTGTGAGGTTAAGTTTACCCAAGTAAAAAAAAGTTCCCAGAATCAACAGTGAAAGTCCCATGTCTTAAGTTAACAGCTAGAGGGTGGCTTATGGGGGGCGTGGGGGGGGGATTATTCTTGCAGAAAATAATGAACAAAGTATCAACAACTTAACTTAAAACACCACCATCAGTTGCAGCCTAATCAGTCCCCGTAGTGTCAGCATCTCCCCGTTTGTGCTGCCGCAGAGCTGAGGCACAGCCTGTGTCCTGTGTTAAATCTGGGCTCAACCAACCTTGCTGAACCAAAGCTATTTTTCTTCCTTCCTTCTGACTAGAGGAAAAAAGCTGTTCTTCGTTCTGATACCCTTCCTTGCTTGTGAGGAAGGTGAATAGTTTGTATATAGCTACAACTCACGTAAGGCTGAGATGCAAATGACAGAAGAAACTCCCAAAAGAATTAAGTTTTCATCTGGACTTGAAATTTTACTCAACTTATAGTTTATTCAGCTGTGTACAGATGCCTGTTTTAGAGCCGTTAAATATTTTATTAAAGCTGTGCTATATTAAGTATCAAGAAAAATAATCTCTCTAAGCTCTTTAGTTTACAAGAGCTTAATGCAAAATGTTACTGGTTTTTTATTTCCTTAAATTGATACCATATGTACTTACCATTTCCTGTAATGGTAAGGTTGTGGGTCCTGAAATTGTCCTCCACACTCTCCAGCCCCAAAGTGGTATATGCTAGCAAACTGTACTTTGCTCCACTAAATGTGAAAGAAAAGGCACGTTTAAGACATTTCTGCTTCACATTGCTCAGGCAGTAATTAAAGGGGGTCTAGACAGGCCACATTTGGGTACAAGGGAACTCCAAGGTGCAGGGTGGCACCTCTCAGTGACCACAGACTGCCAACCCCCAGCCTCTTCCCACACAACTCCCAAGTCTCTGGTTTTCCTTGTAAACAAACACTGTCCTGTCTGTTCATCTCCTTCCTATATCCGTATCTCCTGCCCCTGTGCTGTGTGTACCCCCAGTTCCCTCCCACCCCACAACTTCCAGGCCAAAGCTAAGAGGAACCATCAAGTGGCTCCTTCCATTGCCTCCTCTCTGGCCTTGTGCTTCCTGGCGAGCCAGCAGCTGCCAAAAACAGGGATAAAGGGTCTGCTATTCAAACCCTCTGCACCCTGAGGATGCTCAAAGCACCTCCCTCCTCTAGTCAGACATCAAGTAACTTTTAATAGTTTTACAGCTCTTATTGCTGGGCCTAAAGCAGTTAGATTTGGTAATAGGTTCAAAAATTCCTATAGTTAATAGAACAACTGATGACAAACTTTATCTGAAAATACAGGTTAAAAATTAAAAGGCATTATACTGCTTCTCCATGTTGCTCTGCTTTTTTACTTCATGCAGACTACACTTCATAAAGCAGTTGTTTATATATATATTTTTAATAACATCTAATTGAGGGATTCTTCCCATGCAGAAATCTGTGCAGAAATCCTACGGTCAATTTTGTAGCATAGAGGAATTTTTCACTTATTGTGCTTACAGGTTTCACAATGTTTTATCTTTGTTTTGTATTTTGCCTAGGGGGGAAAAAAGAAATCACTCCTACAATTCAGCACAGTACATGCAGAATGCAATTCTTGGAATAAACTGGTATAGATTGGGTACGTTTAACCTTTTCCCTGAAATACTCATCAGACCAAGTAACAGATTTACAGTCCAGTAATGCAGTAAGAATTCCACCTGGCTAATGGCAGTTTGAACAAAGTTCACAAGAAAACAAATCCCTCAAAAATCACCAATTTCTCTCCCTAGCAGAATCTAGCACAAGATCCTTTAAAATATCTTCAGTAGAGCGTAAGAAAGCTTAGTGGTGTAAAGTGTCAGAAGACACTACTGAACCAAATCACTAAAAAATAGTTTTCTATCATAATTTTTTTCAAATCTTGTTTTTCCTAATAGCACAGTGGAAACAAACAATTTTAAAATCTTTGTCTCTGCAGATGAACATGGCAGATGTCTGCATACCCCTAACCCTAATGAAAGAGGAGAGGAAAAGGAGCAAGTTTGTTAGCAGGGAGGTCTGATGTGCATCTGTCTCAAGGGAATAAAGAGAAAATTAAATACAATATAACATTCTGGGTGAAAAACCACTGCTGTGAAGCATTTCAAGAGGGCAGTCTGAACAAAAACTCATCAGCATTTGTATATATTCCCCGCTAGACTGTTCCCTAACAAAAGATTCTCCACTGATTATGTTTGGCCATGCAGTTGAGCAATGCATTATCATTCTATCTAAACTGTACCAAAAAGTTCAGTTTCTTCTCACAAATGAAACTGCTGTGCTGATTTTAAAGTTACTTTTTTTTCTAAAGCATGACTAATTGCAACAACAACCTTGCCAAAATAAATAGCTACTTCACTTCTAAAATATGCTTCACAGTAACATTTTCATTCTAAAATACAAGTCATTCCTTTCAGGCAGCTGCAATGTAATTTAGAAAAGTTTTATCTACAAATATTTTTCAAATTTAACTGGCTAATCAGGATTGTTGACTACGTTCTTCTTCGTTTCATGGAATTAACTAGCTGCCTTAAATGGCAGCTTCCTTGTATAACAAAGAATAATCTGCCTGCTGCATCTCATTCAGTACTTTGCATATCTATAGTATTTTCCCATGTAATAACTTCATTAAAAAAAAAAAAAATCAGCTCATCTCCACAACATGCCTGTGGCAAAGGCTTGTTGTTAAATTTGTTTACTGATTGAGAGACAGAGGCACTGAATTTGCCACACAGACACTGGTGTGGGAACATGTAACTATACCACCCTTCCTATAAATGCATGTTAATTAATTTATCGCTGATTCCAGAATCTGTTCCTGAATATTAAACCCAATGTTAGAAATCTCAGTGTTAATTCAGTCATTCAACTAGATGGAGTGAAAGACTTGGGAGCCAAAAAACCCAAAAATCTAATATGCTCACCTTTCAATCAGATCTTAAATAGAAAGTAAAACTAAATATAACCTTCAGGTACTAACAAGAACCCAACCATAACAGTGAGGCCACTGATTAGACTCTATACTTCCTGTAAAATATCACTAGGGATTTGCCAATTCCAACACAGGACATGAAGGCTGTGCCTTCAGCCCAGTGGGGGACAGTACATCAAACTCAACAACAAGTGCCTGTGATGCCAGCTCTACAAGTGAATAAACATGCACTTCAGGGAGACTCTACAATAATTTATCCAAAGAGCAACCTGGTTACTCTGGAATTCTCTTCTGTGACAAATGTAAAAAGACAAAAAAAACCAATATTTAAGCTATGACAGAAAAACTAAGCAGGAAGAAGACCATACAGAAACTAAAAGAGATAATTAAGAGATAATATCAGTGTAACTCAAGTTAACCAACCTAAGCAACCATTCAAAGCACTTTGTCACTAAGCTTTTGCAAGAAGTTGCAAGTCTGACTGTTTCCTCACTAACCAGAGAGATTTCTAAGCCAAGGAGTTTGACAAGAGGGATCACAGAGTTTTTGGAAAATGGAGAATTTCACTCATCTGTGCTCTGAAATGAAAAAGGCTTGTACAAATGAAATCTACAGAGAAAAGGTGTTCACATAATACAGAAAGTTCACTTTTTTGTTGCGGTTTAATTTCCCCTGCTGGACTGGTAAAACTCTCTGGGAACACTTGAAAGATCTCTTATAATCTTGCAATCTCTTCCCCTTTATAAGGGCTACATACCAAGGTCTTACTAATATAAATCCTATGGGGAGCCTATAAAAAATTGACAGCTTATTTTCTGCCTATAATAACCCATTTCTTTCCAAGAAACTTTTTTAATCACCCAGCAAAGCCATCATTAAACACTTCATTGTTCATTCAACTCTGTTAAGAAAGTAATAGTCACTGTGAGATAATTATCTACAGCAGAAACAACAAACTTCCAAGGTGGAGGAAAAGAAAATTCAATTGAGAAATCAAAAGTAAAACCCAAGGGAGGAGGCAGCTGTTTAAATCGTCTATTGGTGCTTCTGCCTCAAAAGACAGGCAATCTATATTCAAGCAAATAAGCCAGTGGTTATATCTGATTCAAACTGTGTCTAATGATAGTGTGTCATGGCCCAGCTGAAGTTGGTGGAAGGCACAGCCACCTGACATGATGCAGATTGAAAAATACATTGTCATTAGGTGGAACCCACTGGAAAGTTAGTGATAGAATTCGCTTTGCTCTGTGGATAAGATCTCTTGGATGTCTATTTTTGAGTCAAGCAGTAATATCAGTATACACTCGTATCAGTTTGACAAAGATAGAATATGCCTGAATGCTTCCCTTTAAAATCACAGCAAATAGATAGATGAAGCTAAACTAAGACTACACTCAACACCTGGCAAGTATTAAGCATTGATTCTTTACTGTTCAGCTGCCAAAAAAAGTAATTCCTTGAAAAAAATTGCTTTCTAAATTAAAAAACCCATATTATTAGCATTTGCAAATTAGGTATTTGGACTGCTTAAATCCCAATGAAATTAAAGTAGCTGGAAAATATTAGTAGGCAGTTAATTTCATTAGAAAACGTATGTAAGACTTAGGATCATTTTTAAAAGGAAACAGGTAAATTATTGGGAACAGCACTTACATCTATGAACACTGAAAACCAGTAAGTAATTTTAAAGCATTCTGTGCTAAAGGCAATTAAGAAATCTCCTTGTTAAGCAGCTTGTAACTGTAAAGTGCCTTTGGCAGTCCAGGGTTTTACTGAAAAGCCGGAAGGGGAATTAGGGGAGGGGGTACAAGAGTGGTTTTCTCCTGCCTGCCTGCATACTTTTTATTTCACAGAACTTGTAACTTTCAGACATATCTACCTGTCAAGTATGAGCAAAACTGGACAGGTGTAAAAATAGTACGGGGGGGTCGGGGGGGAGTAAATGGGAAGGGTAGATGGACAGAGGGGCACAGACAGACTGACTGTACGAGCTTGACTTCCTCTGGAGATCAAACTAAAAGTATTATAGAACAGTGAATTTACCAGCTAGCCAGCTGTAGAGCAGGAAGATAAAGCCTACTCGTGTGTTTCAAGATCAGAACCAGGCCCCAAGGCTCAGCGACATGTTTGGAATTCACACCTACTTTCTCATTTCCTATATAAAATGTAAATTTTTTTTTTCACTCAGGCAAGTACAGAAAGAATCAGTTTTTTGGCAGTTTTCCAAAAATTTACAATATATTTGGCTTTTTTCTATTTTAATAGGTATAAAACCAGAATATCCATATATATGGCTTACTGGATGACTGGGTCAGCGGGCAGAAGGGATTCAGTGCTGTCTTCTTCCAGTGCAGCTTTGAGTTTCTTCCCTGTAGCTTTGCTGAGTGATGTTTTAAGCTTCTTTGCTAGTTTCTTAGGAGTGTTTGTTATATATAAAGACTCCTCTGTACAGCAACTATACACTTCAACCTTCACCTGGAAATCTGGTCTTGCTTCATCACTGAAGGGAGGGGAGGAGAAAATTTCAGAGCATTTGTTAATAACCTGTGCATACAGCCAAGGAATGCTGCTGCTATTTTATATATTAAATAACATATTTCCAATCAAGGGAAGGAATGCCATAAAATTCAGGCACAGACATACATTAACAGGGAATTAAGGAGTAGAGTACACAGCAGTAAGTTAGTGTTGAAGTCATGAGATGAATGTTATAATTGAACCATAAACAATTACAAACAGGAAATTCAACGTTTAGGTTAAAAACTGAAAAAAACCCTCCATGTTATGGAAATACACTGGCAAGATGTTCAAACACACTTAAATCTGCCCTCTACTGTTACACAAAAATCACATGATTGAAAACCTATCCATATCTATGGTCCTAAATCAGACTGAACTGTTTTAAAGATATCTTAGTTGCACCCCACACCCTTCACATTACTGAAAAAAATCCTGTCTCACTTAGATCAAACAAAATCTGTCATTCATAACTTAACTTCCCCCTGCTGCATCCTCCTGTCCACAGTCTTTCTCTGTTTTCACTTCTACTGGTTCTCTTGTTCTCAAGCTTAGTCATCCAACCAGAAGCCCAAACTCATCTTTCAGGTACAAATCATGTCATTACACAGATGCCCATGACAAAATCATCCCAGAAGCTTTTATAACAAGTCTTTCTTTTCCCGGGCGATACAAGGCAAATTAGAGTGCCTTTTCTGCTTTTGTTGCAGTATTTCACAGAAACTTATAACGATCAAGTCTGATATCTTTGAAGAAGCAGATTTAAATCTTTGTCCTCACTCTTAACTGGAACAGATGTTTAAGAGACTTTAAAATCTGATTCAAAAATCAGTTTTCAGGATCTTGATTTAAAGTTTGTGGTAGGTCTGGCTGTCCAGTCAGTCTTCCTCAGGAGATTGAATCTAAATTGCTGATATAAAAAATAAAAGGGGGGGGAGGGGAGTTAAACACATGCTCAGAAAGGTGTAACACACTAGGAGGTGTTAAGTGAGGAATGAGACTGCAGCCTGTTGTACAGAATAACACTTAAAACACTGGGTGCAACATTTATGCCTATACTTTCCGAATGCTTTTAGCATTAATCTGATTTGGTCCCTGAAATATAAGTTTGTTTATCTCTTTATAGAAATAAATAGGCTTCAGAATGCAAAAAATTAAAAGAAATAGAAGAAATTAAAAGATCAAGTGGCCCATCTACAACCAGCATCATTCTGTACCCAAAACCCAGCCTTCCAAAGGTGAGGATCCACCACCCACTACAATGAACAGAACCTCTACTGATTCCTTTGCCCACAGCAAAACCTGCTGGACCTCAGCCACTCTTATTCTGAGGCACATGCCCCTTCAAAAGAAAACAGCAATATTTGTACTTCATTCAACAGAACTAGATCATACTTACAATATGGTTACATTTTCAAAACAGATATCTGTTATTGCTTTATCCACAATAGTCACCTCAGTATCAAAAACATCAGCTCCCATTCTGAACAAACAAAAAACCGCATAGCGCTGTGATTCTGGAGAGAGCCAAAGAAAGGTTTATTAGCTATCACAGTACTAAGTGCTTCCAGTAAACACAAGTATACAAAATGGTAATCCACACCTCTAAGGAACTGCCCTCAAATTCTTCCCACCATAAATTTGCATCATAGGATTTTATGATAATTGACCTATCAAAGCTGCTGTATAGCTGGAACAGCATTCACAGAGGGAAAAAATGCCTGCCTCTATGAGGGGAAAGAAAAAAAGAAAAAGGTTGAGTAATCAGGTATAGCTTGTGCTAGTAACTTCAAAAAATGTTAATAAAAATATAATTTTTTTAATAAAACAGATTTTATGCACAAAAAAACATGAAACCCTAACATTTGATCTAAAGTCTGTATTATTTTATGAAGGTACTATATAGGATTAGACTATTTTGCCATGCTTTGCCCCTCCTGACCCTATTGAAAACCAAACTGAAATCAATGCCAGGTGACAGCTGGAACAGATTTAGGGTTAATCTCCATGACACAGCAAAATGCATGTACTTGAAGACTATCCAATAATACACTCAACACCAACAGACAACTTTCATTTAAATTTCTCACTGGAAACAGGCTCCAGTTTACTCTCTCAAGTGTAGACAAGACATAGAACAATGTGTTTAATCAGAAGTTTCTCAGTTAACCATTTAATAACATTTTTTTGTTGCTTCTTCTTGAATTTTTTCTCAATTGGACTCTTCAGAGACTAGGCTCTAAACACAGAAAAGCACAGGACTTTGAACTAACTTGCTACAACTAACAACTTCAAGTTAGGGGCATTTACACAACAAAGAGCAAAATATGGACCTAACAAAGGCCAAAGGGGCTGAAATGAGTATGAACTTCCCCATTCAGTTTAAATTTACAGGCATAAGCAATTGCTTATCAGAGTACATACTTTCTTTATTGCTGAAGTGATCAGAGTCTTTCCACATTAACGGTATTCGAATATCTAAAGGGGAAAAGAAAAGGTGGAGAAATTAAGTTATAGTCAATACTGTAGATTTGTGATCAAAACAAATTACAAAAAGTTTGTTTCTTTCTCTAATGTTCTGGTGGTAAGAGGACCTTCCACCCAAAAAACAGCGTAACTATTCTAAGTTTATTATCTAAAGAAAATTCAACCATTTGAAATGTCATTTTTGTTTAGAAATTATGCTAGGATAAAGAATATCTTAAATCTCATTTCAAAGTACCCGAACTAACGTCTCAGAGTGACTGTGTAACACAGTCCTGAGAGGTATCCTCTGAGGCCATCACTATGCAAACCGAAACTCCGCTTGCCTTGCGCTGGAAACCACTCACCCCACTGCAAGAGGAAAACCTTCCTGTTGTAATACTTATTCTGCAAACACTTAAGTCTTGTTTTTCTAACCACAGAGAAAATAGCACACGTAATCACATTCCCAGTTAGAGTTGTCTTACTCGGCATGAAAAGAGTTTAGAAACTTTTTTTTTTTTTTTTAATGCAAAAATACCCTTCTACTTCAGAACCGTAGCAGAGAGGTAATTGCAGAACCATTATTTTACATCATGCCTGTCATTTTAATATTAGGAAAGTATTTTCTTCAATAAATTTCCCAATTTATCTACTCAATCCAACACAGTACCGAGTGACATTTTCCTCCATTTTTGAGGACTCAGGTTTAGACAAAGTTTCCTACTAATCCTTTGTTAAAAGACAAATGCAGTGGAGGTTTTTTAAATACAAAGCCTGTTTCTAAAGTACAACGATGCTGTTTAAAAGTATATGCAATATTTTAAGTGACACTTGATGGCAGCAGTGAACAGCACAAGCTCAACTGTCTTTTGATGAAACCCTTCAATATCGTTATAAAGGAGCATTGCTGACTCCAGTGTTGATCTTCATAGGAGGCAGATGGAAAAACCCACAAACAGGATGCTAAGATGCAAAACAGTGGTGGCATTTTGCCAACAGATTGTCATATATTCCTACAGGGGTTTACCCACAAAACCTCTTGTTGATTTAAGTGAAACCACATATAGTCACTCTGTCTCAGAAGTTAAATGAAAAATTCAAATTTAAGTTAATTTTGATTATATTATGAGACATCTTATTATAAATGCTATTTAAATTCTGAGACTTTGAAATTCATCTGTTTCTAAGTGTTCATGAAAAGTAACGAATGTTCCAGTGAGCTGCCCGCAGACAGCTTTGGACTGCCACAACTTCCTAAAAATCAATACATCACCATGTTCTGAAACTGCCTTTCACTTCTAAAGATGAATTTGTACAGTAAGCATTTTTAAAAAGTTTTTTTTAATAAAGAGAAATAGTTTCATTAAAACCATTACGGAAGCCTCTCAAACTTTTAAAACATATATATGTCTGTCAGACACAAAGCACAGAACGTTTCTTCCCTAAAAGACAAAGGTCTTACATTTACATAAATACATGAAAATAGTTACAAATAAAAGCTTTTTTTTCCTCTTTAATCATTGCAAACTCCGAATGACAATTTTAATGCACTCAATAGGCCTTGTTAGCAATTAGAGAACCAGATTAAAGATTACTTCTGTATGCCACTTCCAGTAGCTTGCTAGCTGAAATATTTACACCTTTGTCAGAAAATCATCAGGATACAGATAGTCAATTTCTTGAACAAGTTTAACATGATACTGTAAATCAGCTTTCAATTCATTCTTGGATTGACAGAGCTGTCATTTAGTGAAAACAGATCAATTTTCACACACCTTAATTTCAGTTACCAGTAGCTGTAAATCCACGTGGATGCAAATTGGATACATTCATGCACTACAATTAATCAAACTTAAAGCCAATGATTCCTTTATAAAATTACTTTATATTATGATCATGCCTTTTCATCAACATTTAATATACTGTCTTCTGACAAAAAAAAAATCAATTGATACAATAACATAAACTAATAATTTATTCACAAGTAGGGGATAGAAGTGTGAAAGTCTGGATTAAGGAATGCACTCCCCACACAGTATCCAACATACACTCATTTTCTGTAGGAGCACATTCCTCAGTAGTCCTGCATAGCTCTTCCTGGACTCTTGGTGCTGGTCACATGACCCCCCTTGTTTTGGTAATAGTCTAAGATTCTGGCATGTACTAACCATACAATATGCTAATAGAAGTGGGTGGATTAAGTGATGGTGGAAAATAAGGACTTAATAACTTAATAATCTATAGAAAAACCAAATTTCTTGTACTAAAAATAGAGTCCTTAAAAAATTCTATTTTTCTAAAAACAGCAGAAGTGTATTATATGACCTTAAAGGCTTCACTGCAGATAATTCTCCAAATCCAAAGAAAGGTGCAACCACAGCACAGACAGGCAAACAGATGCTTTCATCCAACTACCATAAGGAGGAAAGACAGATACACATTCTGCAAACAGCTGTGCTGGCAGAAAACATTATTGAACCATGTGCTCATCACTTTTCTTCTACTAGAAGTTACCTTGCTTAAAGATATGTCAAAATATGCAGAATTAACTGAAACAGTTTCAGTAGTGAGCCCTTCTACACTATTTTATTCTTAATGAAACAGGTCAGGGAGCACAAACAGACCTGTTAGCAAAGCTGGCAGAACAGCCACAGGAATGCTGAACACAGTAACAGCCACAACAGGCACAGGCAAACAAAATAATAAATTCACAGCACTGAAGCCTCAGGACAGGCTACCAAACAGTGTACCAGCCCAGTAGAAACAGCTGTTAAATATTCTTGTTACTAGCCTGCATTGAAGCCGTACCTCTGGTCCGGTCATGTAACCTGCATTACCTAAATAACATTTGTGTACTAGTTATAATTCTGCCCTCAATTTGTTGGACATACCCTGGACTATCACTGCAAAGTCTGTCGTGGGGAGAAAAAGGTTTTCAGCACATGCAGTTATTTAGATTTGAAATGCGTTCAGTGTTTAGTGGCAAACAGAAAAAAAGTATTTCTCTCCGTGGAAGGCCCTACAAGTAAAATGGAAATACAAGGTAGGATCTTCAAAAGCATGTGTGTCACTTGAGCACAAGTCTCCTTGAAGCACTAGAGGATTTATGCCTCTGAACCACACACACATTTTAAAATACCATCTTGTTTGTCTTACAAACCCCTGTCCAGCCAATTAGCTCCTATAATTAAATGACTACCCAGACACTTACTTGATATAGCAACCTTTGCTCTACATGCCACCCGGTCTTTTGTCCCATTTTCTGAAGATCTGCCAAAAAAAGCAGAAAAGAAAAACAAGTTCTGAGATCTGTGCATTTCGACATCTAAAACTCAACCCTTTAAAAAGTATCAGGATTTTCATATTATGGCTCATCTCAAGCACTTTTCTTTAAAGTTAATTTTGGTAGCTCTGGTTTAAGACATGAGTCATTAGTTTCTTAAGGATAATCTGGAAGAAAAGTACACCATCAATTTTCTTAATTCCTCAGAAGATTTTACTCCAAAGCTTATGTAACCTGCTAAAATGCAAGTAGATTCATCTTCCTTGTCTTTTCCAGCTCCAACACGATCAAATGTGTTATCAGTTTTTCCCTTCTGTACACATCAGCAAAGATGCAACTTAATTTATCAGTTCTATTATTGTTTAGATAATTGCCTCCTCCTCTATTAATAGAGACTAATTATAAAATGTTGCATTGCTAACATTGTGATTTTATATGCAGGCAGACAGTTTGCTAAATAGCCAGACTGTGGATCTCGAGGTCAAACTTAAATTGAATTAAAAAATCTGTAGATAACGAGTAACAAGAGTGCTCTCCTTACATCTGCCACTGCTCCTAACACCTAACCAGGTAAGGAGAAATGAAAATTCCTCGCTGATACCAGTATAATGTCTTCCAGAAGCAGTTAGAGTAACTCCACAGCTCACAGGTTACAGACTCACACAACAAAGAAAGAGGAACAAAACCCACTTGAAACCCTTAGAACTCTCTCTCTGAGTCATGATTAAGCTTTAACCAAATTCCAGCCTTGAGCTAATACCAAAAGAAAGAACTGCAAACGGACTATCAACTACCAAAGATACAGTTTAAATAATAGAGAAATAACTCTATAGCGTGCACCTCTTTTAATGTCCTCCCACTGAAAATTCCAAGGGCTCCTGAAGACAGAACTCTGGGCAATGCATGACAGTCACAAATCAAGCAAATAATACACCTGTTCAGATACACCTCAGCCCTGTTCCTGACATGTGCCATTGCCATTCTGTGGTCACTGACAGCAAAGACAAGGAGTTGAGTAAACCAGCATATAGCCATACTTGATATTATTCCATCGCTAAAAACATAGATAATTTATCACTATAAGGATCGTTTGAGTAGGAAAAAGCCATACCACCCACAACAATTACAGAGTACCACACATTTTATGTGCTAGTTTTCAAAAACAACTTTCAGATAGAAAATGCAGCTCTTTCCTGCAATGAATTTCCCCTATAAAACCATATTTCTGAAAGCTAAAAGTATCAGAACTGTTCCTACTGATACAGTTAACTGGAGTCAAGCACATAAAGATTTTCTGTGTTAAACTGTAATATTTCATTAAATTAATAACCTGAGAGCAATAGTGTCTCTGCACCATGATTCTCAACATTGCAACGAAAATATATTCCAATAGGAAAAGAATTATAACATTAATCAAATAAAACACGCATACTTTAGCTCCTTCAAGAGTTATAACGTGAGACTATTTTCAACTAATTTTTCTTCCTATTTAGTGTTGCTTTTATCACTTCGCTGTAGTTAACACAAGTGGCCAGCAGAGGGTACCAATTAACCATGATGATTCTGTCATTAAAGGGCCCTTAATAACAACAGAAGAAGTAGAAATAGTATAGTCTGACTCGGGTAGCTTTGTTGTGTTACTTCAGACTTGGTTAGGTACCTTTTTGTATGCTAAAGGTAATCAAGAAAATACGCCTATTGTATTACTTGGTACTGAATTAAAGTGTAACGTCAATAACAAAATCTGCCCAGAAAAATATGACTTGTATTTACTTTTCTAAAGTAAAAAGAAGATAAGGGAACGGTCTTATACAGTAATGTTTTAAGGCAGCTGTAATTTATGCTTATATGGGGGAAGAGAGGAGGGTTTAAATCTACTTCTCTGGACAGGTGGCTAAAAAGTGACATAAGTAAATGCCTGTTTCACACTGCTGCCTTTGAATCTGAGCTGCTACTCACTGTTCTTGAGGCCTGCAGGGGGTTGGCTCCTGTGTCTGGCTCTGGAGCTGTGCCCTGTACGCCTGTATGCGAGCGTTGCACACCAGCAGGTTTTTGACGGCACGCAGGAGCTGGTCCTTCTGTGTGCTCACTGCCAGCAGCTTACAGATCCCTTCGCGCATGCGGAGCTCCAGGGCAATCTTCTCTTGGATGGCACCTTCCTAGGCATGCAAAACGACAAACAAAGGGTCAAACAGAAAAACAACTAACTGTATCCTCAGTTTTTGACAGGATCTTCACAGCTGGGACAGAAAACTCTAGGTTTTAATTATGTGCAGCTATTACAATAATTAGTGAATGTAAGAATGGTAGTTCTCTCTTCAGGAACAAAGGAGTAAAACAAGGGATGAAACAGATTCATTACACCCATTATACATGCAAATTACAAACCAGGTAGTGAGATGAACTCCCTGTTACATCTGAAAGTTGTACGTGCCATTCATAGAATAATAACACATGGTCTTTGAGAGGCTTAACTGAACAAAACTTCTAAATTAACACCCTGCCTTTTGCAGCAATCCCTATTAAATAAACTTTAAACAGAGAAAAACATCTTAAATATTTGAAAACAGAAATTTAATCTCATTACCACTTTGGACATCTTAAAAAGAATTAAGAAAATAGGGGGGGCTTTTCACTTCTGGTTGACAGAAAATTCAGGCAATAGCAGAAGCAAAAATAAAGGAGACTATCCCAATACTTGACTGTTTCAAGCCATGAACTGGAAGTCAGACAACTGTGGCAGCTTCAACACTATACAGGGATAATATCATGCACACTTTTCATTCAAAATAGAAAATAAGCTTAACTTGCCTGACAAGTCACTAGAATTCTGCATCACTGTTTTTTGAAGGAGCAGGGGGTTTTAAAGGTATTACAAAAACTTCTAGAAAGTAATTCTTTTCCTGCCTACTTACAGGGAAGACAAACATTTGTAAATATGCATTATTCCTCACTTGCTACTTCAAAGAGGTCAATCCACAGTGAGCCAGGAGATAATTAAGGTGAAGGATCACAGTTTACTGTCTCCCAAAGGTGTGCTAGATGCCACTGATGACAGATACACATTTGCTTGTTAGGTGGCCATTCCTGGCTAAACCAAACATTTCTGGCACACGAAGAAAAGAGTGTTGTCACTGTATTGCAGGTTTGCATTGCAAATATACTGCAAGTCAGCGACAAGTGAAAGTTTGTGAACACTGAGCAAGAACACATCCTAAGTGAATACATCCCAAGTACCTCTGGAATTAACAGGATTGTGTCCATTTTCAGTTTCACAGTCTGAACCCAAAACAAGTACTTTGGCAATAGATCTAGGAGCAATTGCCTGAAACTTGTGGTACAGTTTCTCATTTTCCTCAATAAAGGAGGGGGGTTCCCCCCTCCCAAGATGATAAAGACCCCAGGCTTGTGCAACCAGGCAAAGCAGGACAAACTTATGTTCTACGAATCTGCCAGTGTTTAAGACAATGTAGTCACACGGTGAGAACACAGATGAGTATACACCACCTTGATGGAGGAAACTAATAAGGTGTAGAGAACCCTCTAGAAACTAAGAACCCGCAATCAGAGGCCCCATGAGAAACACCTGGAACATGCACAGGATGCCATGACACAGGCTCTCTGGCACCTGTGAGTTGTTTTGTGGTGCTTTCATATGAGAGGTGTTTTCCATAGAAGTTTTGCTTGTATTCCCTACAGCTGATATACAAAGGTCTGGGACTAGTATGGCACCATAGATTATCCCAATTTTCCCCCTCTGGGATTTGCTTTTCAAAGTTTCAATCACAATCAGATAAAGCAGGGCACCAACATCTCTGCATCCACAGCATCTGCTTCTCTATCCACACTTTTTCTCAGGGCTCTTCCCAGAAAAGAAAAAAAAAAAAAAAAAA
>VXBX01008050.1:46890-61783 GCA_013400415.1 Scytalopus superciliaris
CCATTCCTTCTAAAAATACGAGCACACCATCTGGACTTGGAGGAACGACACAGCACTGTTTTGCCATCTGTTGTCTACTAATGCACCGTCTCCCTCGTGGTCCCCCCATCCCTCCCCACCAGTGGCAGCGCAATCCCGACGGGATTGCTCGCAGCTGCGGAAACCTCCAGCCCCACACTCGGGAACTGCCTCAGCAACACTCCCACAAAGTGTCTTTGTGTTCCCCACCTAAGTACACCGACTGTAGGAAATTTCAAAGGACTTCTAGCAGTACATAGGTAATGCAGTCACAAACCAAAAACTTCCAACAGACCGCAGCTGAGAAAAATTGTATGAATACTGCTGAAGGCAGGACAGATTGAAATTGTTCTTCATTTAATTGGTAACTTAATCACAGGCTTTCAGAGTCTTATTCCAAGGTACAATTCTCATTTACCGCCACAGTAGCTTACATCTAAACCCTGTAAATCTGCTATATTTATTTAAAATAACCAACAATGGGGCAGCGAGTATTCTTCTAAAACAGGGAAGTCAATACGGCCCCTTGAGCACTTTGCAGCTGGACAGAGGAAGGAGCGTTTGCTGCAATTGGCAGCCACAGCTTTACGGGCAGTGCCGGCTTCGACTGGCTCAGCTTTTCAAATGATCTGAGGTTTAAAAAAAAACCCGGCTGCACGGACCGGCGAGCTCCCGCCCCGAGGATGCGGGTCTGGTTGGGTTTGGTCGGGTTTGGTCTGGTTTGCCCTGCCCTGCCCTGCCCGCCCCGCCGCTCACCAGCCCCGCCGTGCCCGGCCGCTCCATCCCGCTCAGCCTCGCCCTCCGCGGCGCCGCCGTTCGAACCTNATCTTCTTTTATTCTGAGTCAATTTTTACAGTTATGAAAGCCTAAGCAAGGCCCACACCTGCCCCTAAGAAATAATTACTTATTCTTTGAGCCTAGGCTAATAAATCAGCTGCTACAAAGTTCAGAAGAATGAAATAGTACTTCCTCCTAGTATTTCCCAGGGCAGCAGCCTCTGCTCTGCCTCGGCTCCTCTCCACATCTATCACCCAGCACATAACCATGGTGAGGAAATAAACACTCTTAGTTTGGGACTTCTGCATGTAGCCATACTGGGACTTCCAGGGCTAGAGAAAGCATTCAGTCCTTGCTACATCTCAGCCAGGCTCACATAAAAAATTCTGGACTAGCTGGGGCACAGCTTAAATAACTACACCATATAAATCTCATCCGAAGGAAGAGCTTAGCAGACTGATTTGCAATGTATGGAGTTCTTTATGCCTACCAAAAATGATTGGTCAGCTTTTCTTTCTTTCTCCATTCCTTCTAAAAATACGAGCACACCATCTGGACTTGGAGGAACGACACAGCACTGTTTTGCCATCTGTTGTCTACTAATGCACCGTCTCCCTCGTGGTCCCCCCATCCCTCCCCACCAGTGGCAGCGCAATCCCGACGGGATTGCTCGCAGCTGCGGAAACCTCCAGCCCCACACTCGGGAACTGCCTCAGCAACACTCCCACAAAGTGTCTTTGTGTTCCCCACCTAAGTACACCGACTGTAGGAAATTTCAAAGGACTTCTAGCAGTACATAGGTAATGCAGTCACAAACCAAAAACTTCCAACAGACCGCAGCTGAGAAAAATTGTATGAATACTGCTGAAGGCAGGACAGATTGAAATTGTTCTTCATTTAATTGGTAACTTAATCACAGGCTTTCAGAGTCTTATTCCAAGGTACAATTCTCATTTACCGCCACAGTAGCTTACATCTAAACCCTGTAAATCTGCTATATTTATTTAAAATAACCAACAATGGGGCAGCGAGTATTCTTCTAAAACAGGGAAGTCAATACGGCCCCTTGAGCACTTTGCAGCTGGACAGAGGAAGGAGCGTTTGCTGCAATTGGCAGCCACAGCTTTACGGGCAGTGCCGGCTTCGACTGGCTCAGCTTTTCAAATGATCTGAGGTTTAAAAAAAAACCCGGCTGCACGGACCGGCGAGCTCCCGCCCCGAGGATGCGGGTCTGGTTGGGTTTGGTCGGGTTTGGTCTGGTTTGCCCTGCCCTGCCCTGCCCGCCCCGCCGCTCACCAGCCCCGCCGTGCCCGGCCGCTCCATCCCGCTCAGCCTCGCCCTCCGCGGCGCCGCCGTTCGAACCTCCCGCCCCGGCAACGGCCACGGAGGGACCGCCCCGGGACCGCCCCCCGGGCACAGCCCCATTCCCTGCTCCGGGCACAGCCCCGCCCTCCCGGCACAGCCCCATTCCCTGCTCCGGGCACAGCCCCGCCCTCCCGCTACACCCCCATCCTCTGCTCCGGGCACAGCCCCACCCTCCGGGCACACCCTCATCCTCCGGGCACAGCCCCTCATCCTCCGGGCACAGCCCCATTTTCTGCTCCGGCCACACCCCCATCCTCCGGGTACAGCCCCATCCTCGGCTCCGGGCACAGCCCCACCCTCCGGGCACAGCTCCGCATCCTCCGGGCACAGCCCCATCGTCTGGGTACATTCGCACCCTCCGGGCACCGACCGGCTCTGCCTTGGTGCTATGGACTGTGAATGACAGCGCCATTAACCCCGTGTCGCCAGTGCCAGTAGTAAAGGCCAGGACAAAACCTCTCGTGGCTCCTTTGTTCCTCATTAATCTACTTTCCTGGAAAACGCCGATGGCGCCTCTTCCTGATGAATACCCTTTAGGGGAGTTGCAAGAAGAGGCTCAGGGCAGGTGCACGGTGTGCAGACACCGCTGCTCCGAAGCGTGCTGTGAATTTTTACCCGTGTTCTTGGTTTTCTGCAGTTCATCTTATTATGCATCTTTAATGTGATGGTACTTAAATAGCTGCACTACTAGCATGTATTGTGGAAAGTGTATTATGCAGTTATATACTGAATAAGTGCATTAATTATATTATTATATATTACATTACTAAGTGCTATCCAATTATCCATTGGATTGACTAGAGAGCAATGGGAGCCATCTCTCTTCTACTGCCAGCTCTGTCTTCAGCAGATGAAACAAATGAGCCAAAATAGTGTCTCACATCCATCCCTCATCCCCGATTTCTTGGCTTTCCTCTCTGAATCCCTCTCCAGCAGGTGATGGTCAGAAGCACAGATCCTCATTGCTTCACACATGGTTGTCAACATTTGCGGGAAGTAAAATGTGCTGGAATGAGTGAGATACACAGTGTTGCTAACAGCTTTCTACAGAAGACAGAAGTCTCCAGGCTAACATATGCTTATTTAAAATACAAGAAAGTGCAGTTAGAAGGGAAAAATTTTAAAAGCGTCAGTGCTTGCCGAGGATTTCACATGGTGCTCTGCGGCTCTGCTTGCCCCCTGACAATTACAGCTGGGGCACAAACGCAGGGGACTAGCCTGGAAGGAAAATCATGAACTTCTGAACCAATGGTATGTGTTCCTTGGTGCAAGACAGAGGACAGGGGGCTCTGCTTCCCTCCGAAATGTTCAAATCTCACCAGGAGGCAGAGGTGGCAGCAGCAGCTGTTCAGCAGTTCCTGACTCCACCTTGGGCCATGTTTCTTAGGGTAAGGAGGCATTCAGAGCTTCATTAAATACCTTCATCCCACCCTGAAGTCCTCTGTGTACCATTGGCATGTACACATGCCACAACTGGGAAGCCCTATCCTAGGTTATTTATTTATAGATGCTATGTTTTCCCCCATGTTTAGATACTCCCTTCTGTTCTTTAGGTACTGTGGCTTTTCCAAAAGAAGCCTTTCTGCTATACATTCAGTGGAGAAATCCCATCAAGGAGCCAAAAGGCTTTTGCTTAATCAAGGTATGATGCTTAAAGTTGCATATAGGCAGCCAAGATATCTAAGAGCAGGTTTGAGGGAGATTGAAAGCAAAGTATAAATCTAAGCCTGGTGCTTCACGCATCCCAGCACAAGCCTTGGGTTCCCATCTCTGCTGCAAAGTTCAGGATTTCAGACACATCAAGAGAGACCCATCAAACGAGGGGAGAACATGAGATGTCAAATCAGAGTGCCCTTTTGATTCACAGTGAGGCTTCTCTCTTAAGGTGTGGTCTGGTCTCTCCTGAATCAGTCAGGGATGGGATATGAGCCTCAAAAATCTCCAGGTTGTTTTTCTAGGCTACAGAAGAAAACTAGAAATAAGAGCATGCCAGGGAGTGGAATTGAACCAAACAAGTGAAAGTCTCAGTTTAACTGAACTGCATTACCCTTGAAACAATGCTTGACCAAAGTAACTGAGGCTACAGCCTCGACAAGTATCAATGGCTGAAACCTTTTGATGAGTTTAATGTAAAATGTGGGAGTAGTTAGAAATTATAATCTTACTGTAGAGATAAATAAGGAAAGAATTGCTGTAACTCTGCCTTGCCAAAATTCATTCACCAACTCACAAGGTAGTGCACTACTACAGAAAACTAATATAGCCTTTGAAACAGACACATCAAAACACTTCCCACCCAGCATCATCCCAAGCAGTTCGGGTTAGACTCCTGGTTCGAGCCTGGAACCCATTGGCTCAAGCTTTCCAGAAAACCCTCTGCATGACTCCTGAGAACAGCTGTCTCAGGTGTGCCCTGAAAGGGTTTTGTCAAAGGCCAGAGAGGTGACATGGCTAGAAAAAAAATCACTGCAAAAGGATAAGTTATGCCCAAAATTATTTCAGGCAATCAGCATCTCTAAAGCCATTTTTGCTGGTGGTATAGACAGTTCCCAGGAATTTGTGGCAGCTGTCCAAGAATTTTAGAAGCTAATTAGCATGGTTTTGCAGTACAGTCTGTTCAGCAAATCCTAGCCTTAATAAAGTCCCCAAAATGTGACTTTATGCTGGCAGCATAAAGAACCCGTGCCTGCAGCCCTTACACATTCCTACTGACATTGACTTGAATTGGAACCCTCAAGAAATCAGTGGGAGTTAAATGTGTAGGACTTGGCCCCAAGCAATACAAATACAATCTTCTCAAGCTCAGTGCTTACCTGCTCTTCAGCTGCTTCAAATGCCCAGTTTTACAGTACATTAGGAACATGTTACTGTAAAGTCTGGCTTTCCACACTCTTGCACCTGCTTCTGCTTCTGTCCTCCTCTGCATTCGCTTTCTAGAGACATTCTTTTTTTTTGTTAAAAAAATCAAGCTTCATAATTCAGTGGATCTGTCAGATGCTTAATTAAAAAAATTAAGCATTTCACCAGACTTCTGGTTCTACCTTTTAAGGGAACATGAGACTGAGGCTTTAAAAGGCATTTCTGCAGGTCTTGTACAAGGCGAGATGTTCTCTCCACACTCCAAGTCTAACTCCAACAACGCTCTCCTGCTGCTGTTGCAGCACACAAACTAGCTTGACATGAAGAAGGCTTTATGCCATCTATATTATCAAGAGATTTGGGATCCAGCTAGCAACTATTCTGCTCCTGAACTGAAGAGTAATCCCAGCAGACAGCAACAATAAAAAAGGAAGCATTGTAACCATGTTTTTTTCTCCAGACAAGCCTCCACTGAAGGGCAAAGAAACCCAAAGCACAACTTACAAATCAAGGAAAATCCTGCACAGTCACTGCTGCTAGTGCAGAGAAGTCAGAAGGGGGTAGGGTGAATTAAATAGGGGATCTATATCCTGCCTTCTGGGGTTTCTTAAGTAAAACATTTTTTTCAGATGAATCACACAATCCTTTTATTAGCCACTCAATTTGCATTGCAAAGCATTTGGCTTCCTTGTAGTATTATGGAAACTGGATAGCAGAGGAAAGATCATTGTCTATCTAAATCACTGTTCTGCTCAAGTGTTAGATCAGCATATTACTTTAAATGTTAGGCCCATCATTTTGGTTTAGCAGGTACAAAGTGTCTACACCTACTCTTGACAGCACTGCGGTATTTTTCTTAATTTCTTAGTTCCCACAGCTTGCTACACCTACTCCTTGAATATCATCAGAGTGTGCCAGTAAAAATCTATTCAATTCCTCTTCAGATTTATCCTAAATGGAAATACATGAAGATTTGTATTGGACACATGGGAAAGAATTTGCAAAGGCTTTTTATAACTGACTTCTACTTATTTAATTTTAAACTGAAAAGCAGACTGTTACCATTGATTGCCACTTACTTTGATTACTGTGGTATGTGACCATTGTAGATTGCTCAAATGTGCAGACTCTGGAATTTAGGGTATTTACCTGAACACTTGCTAGAGCCTCAGTAACTCATTTCTTCATTTCAGTCTGCTGAGGTCAGCTGAAGTCTTTCCACTCACATAGCTGGGCAGCAGCAGTAGTAGTAGTAGTCCTACAAAACAAATTAAATATGAGTAACTACCTTACTATAATGTGCTTCAGCTTCAGTTTTGATAGGATAAGTTGAAAATAAATCACCTAGCCAATGACAGTGAGCTAAAGCCCAAACCCATCAAGGTGAAAGCAATGCAGGAGAAAACTTCATAATTTTGAGCAGTGTGAAATAGGTATCTTCTCTAAGGTAGCCATGGAACCAGTCACTGAAGACGGCATCCTGTAACACTCAGGTATCTTAATCAGCTAGGATACATCACCCTTACCTTTCTTGGATAATTAGACACAGAGGCCAGAACATCTCAGAATAAATTTATTATTTCCAGTGTTCTCAGATTAATTTTACCCTGAGAGCTTGCTCATCTTCTGCTCGAGGTTTTTTAATGTTCTGCAGTCCTTCTTCAACTGCTCTAGTGCTCCCAGTAGCACTGGGTAACATCTCTGTATGATGCCATCAACAAAACATTGATACCAGCTGCTTCAATGAACTATTTTTTTGATCATTGTATGTTCCCATAGAATTTCTAGAAGGAATTGTAAAAGGCTAAAGAAGTATGAGGACTTATTTTTCCTTTTTCCAGATAAGATTCCAGAAACTCACACCTCACAGTTTTCCTGATGTTGATCCAATCCTGAAATGCCTCCAGATTAAATTACTGTAGCCTTTTAAAATCATCCTATATGAGATAAATGGACTCAAAATACATTTTGTAACAGAAATTGTAAGTTACAAAAAATCCATCCCCATATAAATTCAGAAAACAGTTTCCGAGATCAAACCTGAAAACCTTAAAAATCAAATTAAACATTGCATGACTTTAAACTGCAGTTTGATCATCCTCTATGTCTTGAAGTTGCTCACGCACAAGACAGGCGATGAAGGGTGATTAACTGAGGGGGACCAGTCACGTGTGTTCCTCTGTTTCTGCTTCGGAGTCCTGGGGCATTGGCTTTGCAGCCAATTCACATGTGGTTCCCACACAGGTAGAGAATCAACCCCATCAGAATTATCCTGTTGGACAAGGATCCTCACAGGTGACTGACAGCTTCACTAGAAGCCTTTCTCCAGCTGCAAAGACAACATGTGCACAGAGTGGCTAAAAATGCATGAGTTTTGCAGCCTTTCCCTAAGTTTGGAGATTTATATGGTCTCTCTTTTTGGTTCTACTTCCTATCTCCACAGCTGTCAAATGAATGAAATTCTCTTTAGTTCCTTTCAAAATCAAAGCTGGTTGAAACTAGCTGCTTGGATCCACTGCTAACAGGGGCACATTTATACACACAGAGAAATTATAGTCACACAAAAACGATACTGCTATGGAAACCCACAGAGGTCCTTTCAGTTGCTCCATATTAAGGGGACGTCCAGTACAAAAAGAATTTCCTAGAGATTCTACAGTGTCACTCCCACATCATGCCTTTTCCCACCTCTCTTGGGTGCACAGTCCCATTCGGTACCTTGTGCATTTACTGCAGGTGGTGTTTGGTGTATAAAGGATCCATCTGAGACAGCTGCATCCAGCTGTTTGCTGGGCAGCGTGCTGGTAAAGTCACCAGTTTGGGTCATCGGAAAATCTAACTGGGCACTGTATGTCCTGTTTCAGGATCAGGTCTGTTAGGATTTTTCCCTATTGATATTGCACAGGCAAGTGAAAAGTCACTGGGTCATGTAAATGGATTGCCATTTTCAATTTGAAAGGGGGACTAAGTGCACTGAGAATACCACAAATCTAAAGTCCTATATGAGAAAATAATGACAGAAAATCACCTTCCTTTGATCAGCAGAGGACTACCATGTATTGCTGGGAGAGCAGATGCAAGCCCACTTCTGGTAGCGATCTCCCAGGAAAAAGGAGCAATTCTCCAGTTAGCTCTTGGGATTGATAATTTTAATTTTTTTCTGAAGGTAAATACAGGCTGAGTATCTGCAGATGGTCTGTTTTCCCCACATGATTTAGAATATCTCTGCAGAATACAATACTTGACAAACAGTCTCTGCCTGAAGTGAGTTTGCAGTATGGTCTGATTTTTTCCAAGTATTGGAGTGTAGGTATCTAGGGAGAGAAACATGGCACAGCAACCTGCTCTGAAGGCCAAGCAACATAAACTGCCCCCTGTGCAGCCACAGGCACTCAAGTTCCCCCTGCACTGCAGCATTGCTAAGGAAGTAAATAGTGACTGTTCCTTACCAAGGCACATCTTGAGGTGACAGCTGTTGTCCCAGATAACTTAGGCACAATAGCCCAATGGACTACTGAATTAATTTCTATGCATTTCACACACTTGGACTGATTTGTTCCTGTCTCAGGGAGGATATTCAAAGGGGCATCTATACTTTACTTCAAACTCTCACTTTGCCTCAAGAAGTGTTTCTCATCAGTAAGAGATTGGTTTGTCTCAATAGTTTCCCCAATTACACTTGGGGCTATAACCATCTGCAGCTCTGTAGTTCTTCCTGCCTTGCCACAAGGCTATAGTTTTTCTCCATTTTTCCAAGTCCTGAGTTGGGTTCCAGCTGCATAAACAAGCATTTGTCATTTGTCATATGGATCAGGAGAAAGAAGAGAGAGACAAAGCAAGAAGGATTAAGGCAAGTGTCATTTCATGAAAATATAACAGTAAAACCTAAATAACACCTCATTACTATCAATATACTTATTGAAATGTGCAACATAATAACCATTTGTGGTTGGAAATTTCTATCAGAGGTTTTAAGCCTCTGGTCCTTAAGGAAAATCTGGCTTGCAAATTATGTCCTGTTTCTTACAGAAATAAATACTGAAAAAGTATTGAGCAATTCATCCACCCAAGTGCTTAAAGAAATACATCCATAGGGATAAGAGGATTTAAATTTTTAGATCTGACAGTTAATTTTCTATTCTGAGTATCCCTAGTCCCTGTGTCTCCACCAAACTTCCCCCTAAATTCAATCTCTTCCTCTGCACAGGGTGCAATACCACTGTGAAATAGCTTGCCTCCACAAAACCTCCAAAGAGTCATAATGCAGCAAAAACTATTTGCCATGGCACAGCAGGTCCTGGGACCCCATCAGGGTTGTAAGGCTGTTCCTAGGAATAAGCCCAGTGTCAGAGACAACATAGGCGATGATTTTTTTGCTGAATCACTGCAGTGTTGGATTGAAATTGTCCATTCACATGTAGGAGGGACTAAAATATTATTTTCATAAGGTAAAAAGATCTAAGGAAAGAAACTTGCTGCAAAGGATGCCACGCCCTCTGAACACCCCACAGCCGAGGTGATGGGCTGCACACCTTCTCTTCAAGCTCACCATGGTTTTCACTGAGGGAAACCAGTCGAGCCATTTTTTACCCTTACTCCAGGTCCCCTTGAAGTCAAACTGTGATTTCATCCATGGGAGGAGATAAAATTGGGTTGTACCTCTGCTCTCCTCAGTGTGAGATGGAAACATTTCTTGCTAATTCTAGTATTTATTTGCCAAATAATATGACCCATTTTTACTCACCATTGTGAAAAATCAGGGGTTGAGTAGCACATATGAGTAACTACATTTTACCTGAGGTTGGTTTGTCAGAGATTTCTGTCGTCCTAACCATTTTACAGCCTGTCAAATGAGTTGAGACAACGCTTCATGTCACTGTTAGCATTTTAAATTATAAATTATGGTAACAATAAATAGCACCTCATGTTTTTACAGACAATTTCATCCGGAAGAATGAAAATAACTAGTTCTGCCTGGATGCATGCATGACTTACACACATGCACATATTTACTTTCTTATTTCAAAAATCAACTTCAGTTCTAAGAAGCTATTTCTAGCACTCGACTCTAATGGTGTGTTTGTACAGTATCATCAAAAAGCAATCCCCCTGTTCAAAGAAAAACCAACAAACTGCGAGTAAATTTTTCATAACAGGTTCTTTCAGCAGCTCATGCAGACTTACAGGGTAAGTTATCCCAGTCTGATCCAGGACACAGAGGATCACCTGCTTAAGATAATTCCCAAATACTTCTGTGCAAACAATGTTTGTGCACTAAGGCAGTTTTAACCAACAAGTTAGAATCTCTGCTTTCTTTTATTCTTTCCCTGTTGGGAAATGTCTTTCGTGTCCCACTCCATCAACAATCTCTGCAACACTGAGTCAACCTACTTGCATAGATAAGGAATTAGATTTTGTGAGACAAAGTGCATGCAAAAAAGCAAGCCCCTACCTAACATGAAGACCATTTTTACTTCATTTATTTCATAGTGTGGGCACTCACATTACAATCTTAATTTTTTTTTAAAATACCCCTGCTTTGTTATACAGTCCCCTCCTGGCCTATATCAACTTCCATCTTTAAAACACCAGCCCAGCAGGGAGCTTTGAAAAGTACAAGTGGGCTGTTTGCTCCTCAACTGCCCTCTGTGTTGCTCCAAGTCTCTTCCCAAATGAAATCTCTCTCACACTTTTAGTGAGGGATGTGTTCTTTCACACATATATGTGTTGTTACCTCTGCCCGCTACACAGACAAGTACCTGCTCTTGCTGGGTGGATTTAAACAGGGTTGGCACCACCAGACACTGAAGCACCCAGAACTTCACTGGCAGCTTTCATGCAGGCAGTACACATTACTAATCTGAACAGGTTTTTTCATCACCACCCCAGTCACACAAGTTTTTAGGCATTCCTTCCAAATCATCTTACTCCATGGCACTGCTATGTTGGTGAACAACTGCATCTTTGACCATTTTAGGGGTAACAAGTTTCATACATACTTGGCACCATACTGATCTATGTGCTACCAACTGCATTTTCCTGTCAGTTGTCTCAATAGCTGGCTTAGAAAGTCATCCATAGCAAACAGTTCTCCAGGCTACGGCTCTGAGGAATCAGATATTTGTAAGGGATGAATCATTCCCATGTTGCCAATGGTTTCACCTCTGGGTATCCCTAAATCAAATTTACTGATCTAACCCAAGAGCCTGAGTTTAGGACAAAATGTTTCAAGAGAGAACAAGCAGCTGACTCTAATCCTGGGTAAAATGGCAGCTTTCATGGAAGCCTTGGAGAGAAACTGCAGGGGGAATTTTGCCTGCTGGGAAGGCTCACCTGAGTTTAACACAGGCATTAGTCAATCTGGAGATGGGACCAAGCCCCACTTGGATGAGATCAGTTTGGGCTCAGTTCCTGCTCCCTGTGGGAGGATCCTTGGCTGCAAATTATACCAAGTTAGCAGCCACATGGGGGCAAGAAATTTGAGAAAAAGACAGAAAGCACCATGCCACAATACATTTTTTCCTATGCTGAATACATGTTTTTTCAGTTCCCAGTCTCAGATGGAGCTAGAAGTGTCTACTCACACAGCCTTCAAGACCTGCTGCCTGAAGGACAGATGTGTATGTGAAAAGATCTGTTTTCAGGAATTTTTTATTTATCAACTGTTACTTGTCTTTCAGATTTTAAGTGTGTCTATGTTTTCACTGCATATGTGGCAACATCAGGAGCACAATATTTCCCAAGGACTGTGCCTTTTACTTATTTAATTTTTCCAACGATACCTATCTGTTAAATGTTAAATTACCCAGAGCGTGTTGTTGTCTGTTTGTTTGCTACCTGCAAACATATCTTTGGCTCATTGCACTTTTTAGCCCCTGTGATGTCATGCACTTCAGAGCCTTCTTTTGAAAACACAGCACTTCCCAACATACAAATTAACTGAGCTGAACAGGCACACCTTTTACAGAACAGGGGGAACTGTGCCACCTGCCCGAGCCAAACTCACAACCCCACCTGCATGCAGGGGGAACAGATGTGCAGCTGTGTGTCTTTATATGCCCATATATAGTTGAGTAAAACTTCCCCCACAGTTACTCGGTGCAGATCCACGTCTCCTCCAAACCAGCTCCATCATGCAATGAAGACCTGAGTGGGGAGTGTGGGCGTGAATGGAAGAGACAGAAATTTCTGACACCTCTTTTTCAAAAGCAAACCAGTACACAAACAAGGAAGTCAGAGGCTGCTGGATGTAGCCAAAGTGATCATAGTGAATCCAGTTCTACACCACATGAAAAAGGCCCCCTCAAACCTGCCAGCATTGCAAGCCTGAAGGGGAAAGTGGCTGCAAATGAAAACAAAACTGACTCACATAAACAACTACAGTAACTCTTGAAAAGCAGACTGGTTTTATAACACTCCCTTTTCTCTACACCTTCAGTAAAGTGGAATTATCAGCTAAAAAAAATTTACTTCACATTTGAAGTGTGAATTTTTAAGCCTGTAGGAACCCTCAAACTAGGAAGAGGTCAGGCGGGACTCTGTACCACAGATACAGATCACTACCTGTAAAAAGGCTGATCATGAATATTCCACCTTCCTTGCAGCACCAGGCACGTTGGTACATGTTGGTTTTATTTAAGTAACTTTTATCCTTCTGGAAATCATGCTGAAGAGTGTTTAAAGAGATCTTGAAAGAGAGAGATGCATACAAATAAACTGGATAATGCCTCCCCAGCACTTGGCAAAATCTCACAGATGAGTCATACATTATGGCTGTGTCAATCTGGGCTTTGTGTTAGTGAAAGTTTTAGATTCTACCCACTCCAGATTCCAATCAAAGGGTTGAAGCTCAGACATATAATGGTTGATATATGCCCTCCACTGTACAATGCACACTTATTGGTATATAAAAGGAGGCCATTCCTATCCAAATGCTGAGGGAATGGCTGAACTGGACATCCAAATGGAAGCATTAAAAGTAGATGAAGTGAAGAGGTGAGGAGCTGGATCCCAAGATGGCAAAACAAGTATTTAGAGTGCAAGTAAACTCTAAGAAATGTTGAAAGAAGAATTCCTGGGGCTTCATGGTTGATGGATTTCAGATCTAACTGGCCAAACCCATGTAGCTTAGGCTGTAAATCAACAGGCTCCTTCAGTCATCAATATTTTCTGTTCCTAAGGTCACGAGGGCTCTCATTACCATCAGCTGGAAATGGTAGGAGGGTGTCAGTTCTGCCAAATGTGGATGGAGCCTCAGGCACTGGCCCACCACACTAAGTTCACCTCACTTGTATAGCATCAGTCTGCACCTTGAGGCATCAGCACCAAGCACCTTCCTCTGATAGGAGGGAGAATGTAGGAAGGCCATGGGCACAACAGAGACAGATAATGGACAATAGAGGACAACAACCAAAAAACAGGTATCAGAACAGGGTCACATCCTGCCCTCTACAAAGAAATAGTCAGGAGCCCCCTGAATCTGAAGGCAAACACAATTCAAAATTATTCCCTCCTGACCTTCCTTCTGATTTTTGGTACTACTTGATGACTTAAAAGAAGGGAAAATCACTACATTTAGACAAGGTGATCCAGGACAACTAACTCATGCAAAATGTTGCAGCCTGGATGGTAGCCCACACACTTTAGAGATTAGCTGAAGCTCTGAAATGCAATTTGAGTAACTTCCTTTGATGTGCCATCTGGTGAATAATTTACTGGGAATGTCTTAATCACATCAAAGGCATCTATCAATGTGCTCATATTTTCTCAGTGTTTAGGACTCTGGTTGTATATTGCACTCAAGGAACAGACATATTAGTACAGAATTAAACTTTACTGCAGTGCTTTCTCTCACAGTAATAAAAAGAATCTGCAGCATATTACCACTATGGCCTCAAGCACTAGATTTTGGAAGAGCAATATTTCACTATTACCTCAAAAAGGCTGTACTCTACAATCAGCCTTGCTCATGGTTCCAAAAATTTATAAAAATAGATGCACATCTGTGGTATAAAAAAAAGTTTAGAGGCATATTTCCCTATTGAGAGAACATATTGGCAGTGTTCTCTAACATCAATCACATTAATTTAGACTTAGACTTTAGATTTAGTAGATAATTTTGTACAAAGAGGGTAGTGAGACACTGGCCCAGGTTCCCAGAGAGGTGGTGGATGCCCCATCCCTGGAAACATTCAAAGTCAGGTTGGACAGGGCTCTGAGCAGCCTGGGCTAGTTGAAGATGACCCTGCTCATTGCAGGGGGGGGCTGGACTAAATGACCTCTTTAAAGGTCAACCTAAACCACTCTGTCAGTCTATGACATTCATCCTTCATACTCCAAATGGAAAGCCCATTGTTACTGCTCCCCCTCCCTAAATACTGAGACTAAACCAGGGTCATATTAAAAACCAAACAAACGAAGAAACAAACAAAACAAACAAACAAACAAACCATATCAAACAAACAAACAAAACCCCAAAAGAAAACAAAAACCCCCAACAAATTAAAAAAAAAAAAAGGAAACAAAAAACCCACAAAACTTTCTGGTTTCTAAATGGAGTCATAAGATACATGTATATATGTGTGTGTATATATCTATATATATGGTTATAACAATGATATTCCTCCACAGCTGAGGCCAGGCTATCCCTCTCTGCATGTGCCAGTCGTACCTTGCCGCTTACTCGGGTTACCCTTCAGCATCCCCCGCCACACCCCGCACCTCTCTCTCCGCTCGCAGGGCCCCGCAGAGCCCCGCACACCCTCCCGGGCAGGTGCCCGGGGCAGGCAGGGGGTGCCGAGGCGGGGAGCGGCCCCGACCCCCGCAGCATCCCCGCAGCATCCCCGGCCCTCGCAGCATCCCCGCAGCATCCCCG